>CM042016.1:45569083-45581583 GCA_023525715.1 Cichorium intybus | reverse complement strand
GTCGATAGAAATCATCTTTCATCATCAATGACTCATCCTCATACAAATTCATATGTAACTATCAATGAATAACATATATAATCATCAACAAACGCAATTGTCGATATAATCATCAGTGAATTAACCTTATATAATTATCAATAAATAATACATATAACCAGCAATGAACACTTCGGTCCATATAATCATCAACAAATGAATATCATATAATCATTAGCGAATAACAATTATAATCATCAATGATTATAACTAAACATCATATAATGAGCAATTAGGTGCTTGCGGATACTTTAACTAAAACCTTTCCAAATTTCATCAAAACAACCGACTGTGAGAATAATAATTTAAGTTTGTTGTTGCAAACTAACAATCACTCTTGCTAAATTGCAAAATAACCTAAGTTTTTTGGAAACCCACATGAACTTCATTTTGTTCAGTATTAGAAAAAATTTATAACCAATATGATATATAAAGCATATGGCATCCGTATAACCTTAATAAAATCAAATTTCTACTTGAATAATCTGTAACATGAAGCCATAAAAGCTAACATCCCTAAATGAAAAAAAATCAAAAAACCTAGGTCAAATACACCTGTGATTCAGAAATGAAGGTAGATGATGTTCTAATCATTTACACAATTATGGTTATAATCATAAATGATAATAGTTATAATCGGAAATGATCGTAACTGATTATAGTTATAATCATAAACGATTATAGTTATAATCATAAATGATTATAGTTATAATCATAAATGTGAAGGGTTTTCTGCAACTATGAACTAAAAATCCTAAGTTCACATGCAACCTATATTGATCTAAGTTTTCTTCCAGTTAAACATATAACAAATCCTAAAAAGCCCAGAAAATATAAACTAAAAGAAAAGATCAAGAAAAACTAACCTTTTAGGATTTCTTGGAAGCAAAGCAGCACAAATGTCCTGCCTCAAATAAGATCACACCCAGGCTATGAGGTTGGCGAAATCCAGAGAGAGTGGGGAAGAGAGAATCACGAAATTAGGGCTATGGGACTCCCTATTTATAGGTTTCAAATGATAACCAAATAAACCTTAAGAGATAAGCCTTTTGAATTCAAATCAAGATAAACATTTATCTTATCAATTCAAATGATAACTAATTATTAGTCATGACTTAGACACCTAATCCAACAGTCTCCCACTTGGATAAGTCTATGACTATAATTACTAATTTATCCTTTAACTAATAAGCAAACTGTAGCTTCCTAGAAACTGCTGCGGAACTCTGACCTAGTCAGTTCTGTCCATAGATAAGTGATCATATGATCCTTCGTCCAACAAGATATTTTCAGACACGAGACATGGATTGAGATCAATCTCTGTCCGATACTCTGTTTCCCGATTTTTGATTCTGCTTATGACTTTAGAACTTCTAATTGAACACATCAATTTAGTCCAGGTTGGCCAGCACTTTAGTCAACTTCAAAATCATCGATAGGCCTACAGATATCTGTTTCCCATTAAGGTCAAGGAACGAATAAGTTTCGACTCATATGCTTATATCTTTTACCAGTCAAATCATTCACAACAACACATTTTATAACATCGAGTTACCGATGCGTTTTCGTACTATCAATGAACAACTTCCTTGTAAATTATAACTCATATCTCTCCACTTCAAGATCATAGGATATTATCGTCTCAACATTGCTTGTGATATAATCCATGAAGCAATCTATTGAGCGTGGGTTTATCCAATACTCAAATCTCTATTTCTAAGTACTCATGAATGTTGTAGCAATCCTATTGCTATGTCTAACTCCTTAGACAGTCTACAAATCAATTCATGATAGTCTTGATTCAATACTTACTTCCCAAAGTATGAGCGACTGTGGACCTTTCTGAATAATTAAATTATTCGGGAAGTAAAACATGCGAAAGCGAAACATAAAGATCTGACTGGCAGCTACTCTTGCTTATTACCGAGTCTCCACAAGGTAATCACCAGGTCGGACCTTGTCATAAACTATTATCGGTTTCATGATTTCTTTTAAACTTTCAATTCTAATTTTACATCTATGTCTTTATGAACCTTACACTCTTTCTATGTATCCAAAGTATCTTATACTTGTACACTTTATTGCAAATGATCCAATCGGATGCTCATCCGATAACATTTCAATATGTTATCCTGTCAATTTCTCTCCTAACTCCATTCTGGTAATGTGTACTGTGACTTCCTATGGTTCTGGGGTCTTTAGTCTACTTGACTGCACCCTAAGACTATTTCGAGGTGCTATGATGTGCCGGTGAACCACACGCGCTCCATCAGAATACCATCGAGATTCTTTAACCATCATGTCCTTTAACATCATGTCCTGACGTTACCAATTTGAAATTAACACTATCACCCCAATCATTTCCTAATGAATTCTCACTTGAGTTCAAACAATCCATCCAGTATTCCTAGCCAGACAATGTCCTGAATCCAACTTACTATGCCTTAAGTATCAAGTCATCAGGATATGTTCATGACACTTTGATCGATCCAAGAACTTGTGGAACTCGATCCGATCTTATTCCAGACCCTTTCGGAATCCAAAGATTATTTATAATCCTTGTGTCATGACTTTCGAAAAACTATTCCCTTTCGGAGACTCTTCTCATGCATCTTGAATCTTATCAAGATCATGCTTACAATGGCTAGGTCTAGGCTGGAGATTTCATCTATCCAATAGATGACTGTGAATTATGTGAGTATGTTGCACCTTCTTAATTTCTTTCATGCCAAGTCATCACACTTTGCAATGATAAGAAAACCCTTTCCTGAGTCTATGCATCTTGAATCTCATCAAGATCATCTTGGCAGAGTCTGGATCTATCTCATAGACGTTTACAACCACCTGAGTATGCCGTATTTCTATTAAGGCTTTCATAGCGATCCGTCTCTTAACACCAAGTCATTACACTTTGTAATGAAAAGAGACGTTTCCTAGAAACAATATGTATCCCACGTATGGAGATAGTAGATAACGGCGACTCCCACTGGCTTTGACATGGTTATAGACTATTCACAAAATCCAGGACTTATGGTACATTTTGAGAATCCAAACCTTTCTGACATTTTAAAGGAAAACTTTCAGCCCTTTTTCAAAATCCAATCATTTGGCATATTTTTGAGAATTTGAATATCCTTTCTTGCGAGATGCCCGTGGGGAAATCCCGGGCCTATGTACCTTTGTATTGGGACACTCTTTGTGAGTCCCTATTAGTGTGCCGGTGATCCACACGCGCTCCACTAACGATTCACAATGTGCCATACAGTATCCTTTCGGATTCCATCCTCTATTGAGATTGCTTCTCCCGGAATCAATTACTTGACTCTGAGTATCGTCTCACTCAACCAGATGTTCTGAAGGTATGTATTTGTCCATGTTGCTTTCTTTTGATGATTCAATTACTCCCACTGGTTTTTAGACTAGGTGTAAAGTCAATCAAATTTTCACATAGACTGTGTCTCGCCTTAAGGTTCTCTTGTTTGGCAGCAACCAGGCTCACCAATGCTTCCAAGTAGTCGGATTGTAAATCCGTACCAACTATAGTGTTTTACCACCAATCAGTATGTCACCCCAATCATATCTACTTATGATGGTGATCAATACTACTGGCCAAGAGAGGATTATGTCAGTTGTAGAACATGAATCTGATTTCTGCTCCAAGCCTAGTGATGACTAAAGGATCTTTCACTTGACTGATCTTGAACTCATTCATGACTGTCCCAACTCCCACTGTTTCCTTAGAACATGAGTTCTTTCTAAAAGAGCTCTTCTTTTGCAGTTACAGCGGGATAGCCAATGAAACGACAATGCTGATCATGTTCAGGCTAGTCATGAGGTTCGTATGAACACTACAAGACCCTTGACTTTCTATCTACAAGTGGGATAATCCCAGCTTTACATTTCAGACAGTGTCTGCAAGACCTACTTAGTCTAGGATGTGGTCGGAATATGGTTTATATGGACTGACTGGTATAGTATTCAAATTATTGGAAACTAATGTATCGAGGATCGAACTGTTTCGACCAATGCTCCATTATCTTCCCTAAGACACATTACAACTATTAATGTTCTTGGAAGAGAATGAATTGTGAAACCTTTTTCTCAGTTTATGTTATCGCTCAGGTTCTGTGGAACTAGTACTTCCTTTGAAGTCCTTGAACTGTTCAAGGTTTCAATTCAATCGCTTATCCCGATAAGCGAAGTCATATTTGTCATACCGAATGATAAATATCGTGAAGTACAAACAATTGTGTTCTTTATCAAGATTCGAGCAATACACAGCAACAGGTGTTCGTTGCTTTTAATCTCAATGTCCTTTACATATTTATGTAGATTTATGACTTTGTTAACTTTGCTCAAGACTTGCAATCTTCAGCTGGGTTGTAAAACTCGGACAACTCGGCCGATTACTCTTCGAGTTACTCAGACTCGGCACTCTACCGAGTCGAGTATAACCAACTCGGAAAAAAACTCGGAAATGATACCAACTCAGCCAAAAGTCGTAAAATTTTGACCAACTCTGACCAAAATAGGCCCAAATCGATCCAAAATCAAACTAAAATGGACCATACTCTGTATACTGAAAAACCGGTTGAATGGAACCAGCCGGTTCTTTTCCATAACCGGATTCTTACTTCAAAGCCAGGTACTGCGCATCCATTTATACACCTTCATTTGCCCTCTTTTTATCTCCCTGGCCGATGTGGGATACGCTTAAAGCCTCAAAGCCAATAAAAGCTTTCATTCTTTCTTCCGGTTTATACTTTACGCACATACAATACAATAAAGAACATGACACATTTAATACATATATTATAAATATAATAAACCCAACACACTAAGGGTCCGTTTGTTTTCCTCTTAATTGAAAAATTAAGAGGCAGCTCCTAATTGAAAAAATTAAGTGTGTTTGTTAGCATCTTATTTATTGCCTCTTAATTTGTTAATATCCTCTTAAAAATTAATAGATGATGATATATCTAAATAAAAATAAGAGGACACGGTTTCCATCTTTGCCCTAACCCCAAATCAAAGAAACACGCCTTCATCTCTTCTCTCTTCTGCGCTTTACTTCCGCCTCCCACCACTTCACAGTCGCATCCCTTTAGTTCGTCGCCATTGCTCCTCTGCCGACGGCTAATCTTCTTCTCCATGGAACACGACACAGATGCTGCAGACCCCGACATCTATTTCTCTGAAATCGCAGTCCCGCCTTCATCTTCTTTCCCTCTCGCCTCTCTGAAATCCGTCATCGGCTTTCTGCAGCCAAGACCCGCCTTTGGCAGCCACCTTTGCATCGCAACGAAGCACCACCGGTATGCTTCTTTCTCTCGATCGACAGACACCTTCACCATACCTGGTACTTCAAGACCGTAACTTTTTCCTTTTGAATTTTAATTTCAGGTTTCCTTTTGGATTTCCTTTTGAATTTCAATTTCAGGTTTCAATTTCAATTTCAGGTTTTAATTTTGGAACTCGTTTTTTTGGCTGAAATATGGAATCGGGCGATTTGTGTTAAAATTTGATGTTATTGAAGAGTTTAGTCACAAGGGTAAAATGGTCATATTTTTCAATTAGCCCAGCAATTAAGAGGTGGTAATCAAACAATGTGTTAACATTCGGCTCTTAAAAGTTGAGGGCCTCTTAAACATCAAGACCTCTTAGAATTCAGCTCTTAAAGTTTAAGATCCTGTCAAACAGGCCCTAACTATCTATATATAACACACAACACTCATACTAACAATATATAAAAGACACAACACACGCCGCTAGCTATATATATGATACAATACACACACTACCTATATATATAATAAACATAAAAATGTACTTTAAAAATATAATACATAACACACATTATGTATATATATAATATACAATAGACACACGATGTATATATCACAAGACACACACCACGTAACTAACATATGTTTGTGTGTGTACATGTGTGTGTGTATATATATATATATATATATATATATGTATATATATATATATATATATATATATATATATATATATATATATATATATATATATATATATATATATATATTGTCGTGAACAGTGCTCACCGAGTACTCCCCGCCGAGTCGATTACTCGCTACTCGCTCGTCCGCCGACCTGGTAGCGCCTAGCGACATTTGCAACATTGGCTGACTCTAAGTCAACTGATTCCAAAATCCTATCCTCTGGATATTTGGGTGATTCATTTCTTGCGACATGTGCTTTATAAAGAACTTAATCATCATCTGACTTTAAGTCAGATGATTCCAAAGTCCTGTCCACCTGGATCTTTGGTTGATTCATTTTTTGACACATTAAGAACTCAATTCATCAAGTGACTCTAAGTCAAATGATTCCAAGGTCCTGTCTAACTGGACCTTTGGTTTAATTGACTCTTATAACATTTGTATTAACAATCATAAATGACACAATTCTTGAATCCAAACATTTCGGATCATTTTTCAAGTTATTACTAAACATATATTCAACACATTCGTATAACATTTCAAGGACAATTATATACAACAGGTGTTAAAAGAAAAATGACAATTTTATTAAAACAAAATCCTTGAACAATGTAATAGACAATGTCAAAAAATGCATCTAAAGACTAATAACAATATTTCAATATCTATCTAAACTTCAAAACTGCATGAGCTAGAGATCCAATCCAAATGTGCTCCTATGCGCCAGAGTCCCGTGCCTTCTTGATTCCCTGCATACTAACCAGAACGTGACTATCACATTATGTATCAAGAAATCTTGGAACAGGAGTTTTTTGAGGTTTTTAGATATACCTGAGTTTTCAAAGGATTTGGAACGTCTTCCAATCTTTCCGTGACTGTATCCGATTTAGTGGATTCCCAGCTTGAGACATGTCCAGTCGATCTTAACCGTTTCTTGTTATGTCTCTTCAATGGACTTAATCCAGAAGTAGTTGAGCCATTGGAGCTATGCCTGTCCAAGAGTGACTCGTATAAAGTCAACAGTGGACGCATTTCCATGAGGGTCTTTTTCTGGTCTTCCTTTCTATACGTCTGAATGAACAGATCGTACTCATTTGTCAGCGAAGCGAGTAGGATGTTAACACTCTCCTCCTGACTCATGGAATAACCAAGTTTATACAACTCGCCTATGTACCCTTCAATCTGAAGAACATGCGAATTGATGCTACTTCCTTACTTTAGCTTGCACTCTGCAAGTCTTCTGAAGATTCTAGCTTGTTCCTCTTCAACTGGTTTTTGGAACCTTTCCTCAACCAGTTGCATTAACTCATATGGCCCCAAGGATTCAAAATCCTTGCGGAACTCGGGGTCAATGGTTGATAGCATGAGGTCACGAATCTCTTCGGATACATCATAAGAACCTTTTATGATGACTTGTTCCAGTGGAACTGGAATCGGATACTCGGTGAGATGTAACTTGCCAGCAATGCCGAGAGCCAGTCTCCAATTGCGAAGCCATTCTTTACAGTTGAGGCCATTCAGCCTTTCCATATTTAGCAGGTGCATTCTGATGCTTTTAGAAATGGGTGAAGGAGGAGAATTGACAGTTGACATCTATAAGAGAAAATAGAATTTATTAGTTTAATTGATCCTTTTAAATAATTACCCAATGTGTTATTTAATAAGGCTAGGATCCAAAATACCCCAACTATGGTGTGAAGAGGGATGCCGTAGTCACAACATAATGGTCATTAATGTAGATAATTAACTTATCAATTTCATCTTATGAAATTCCTAGGTATGTTGAGATTCATTGAATTATTCAATGGCATGCTTAATCTCGGATGTGCCCCACTGTTTGTGACTGGGATGCCGAGGATCACAAACTGGATGTGATTAACCATGCAAATTAGCTTGGTACTCTTGGGATCAGTTGTCATCTCTAATTGATGTGCCGGTAAACCACACACGCTCCATCAACAATGACAACACCCGAGAAATCCATTGCAACTCTTTATGAACCCCAATTGGCGTGCCGGTAAACCACACACGCTCCACCAATGTTTCATAAAGTGCAATGTGCAATTTCATGGATTAGCACCAAATCACATTTTTCCTAAAGTAGCTAGATTGAGATTTTATTAAATGTTCTAGTACTTTGAATCATTATACTTTTAGTGATTATTAGGCGGTCCTATCAAACTCGTTCGGCTAACGACCCTCCACTGATCAGGCGAGCGGTGGGCGAGAGTGTTCACCAATTAGACCGCCATTTTATAGACAGTCTCCTTATACCCACTTTATAGATCAGCTTCGTGAATGAGGCCTACTAATGATTTGACTAACCATTTTGATCTTATATATATAATAATAACTTCCTAATTATAATATATATAAGATGTAATTTTTTTAAACCTTTAAAAAATTGTTTCTGGTTTATCTTTTAATTTATTGTCGATTTAAACTATTAAATTTCAAATTAAATTAAAGCTTAAAAATCGATTTTAATTATATTTTAATTAACCAATTAATTAAATTAATTAAATTTGATATTTTAAACCTTTTAAAATATTTTAGGATTTATCCTTTTAATTTTTGCCAATTTAAACAATTAAATTCTAAATTAAATTAAATCCTTGAATTATCTTTTAATTACCAATTAATTAAATTAATTCAAATGTAGATAGGTTTTATCAAATTAATCAAATTAATTAAAACCTATCTTAAACCCCCTAATTTTTGATTTCCAATAATAGGTTTAAGGTTATCCATTTAATTAATCAAATTAAAGTTACCAAAAAATAGAATACATTCTAAACCCTAATCATAAAACCGCCAAAGAAGAGGAGAGGGGCTAGGGTTTTCAAAACCCTAACCCTAGATGTCGATTTGGCCAAAAATAGGGTTTAGAGACTATAAACCCTAATTTCAAGGAAAGCAGTTATAGCAATTTAACAAGAAAAACAACCAAATGCTCTGATACCACTGAAGGGTTTTCTGCAACTATGAACTAAAAATCCTAAGTTCACATGCAACCTATATAGATCTAAGTTTTCTTCCAGTTAAACATATAACAAATCCTAAAAAGCCCAGAAAAAATAAACTAAAAGAAAAGATAAAGAAAAATTAACCTTTTAGGATTTCTTGGAAGCAAAGCAGCACAAATGTCCTGCCTCAAATGAGATCACACCCAGGCTATGAGGTTGGCGAAATCCAGAGAGAGTGGGGAAGAGAGAATCACGAAATTAGGGCTATGGGACTCCCTATTTATAGGTTTCAAATGATAACCAAATAAACCTTAAGAGATAAGCCTTTTGAATTCAAATCAAGATAAACATTTATCTTATCAATTCAACTATTTATCTCTTATATATATATATATATATATATATATATATATATATATATATATATATATATATATATATATTATATATATATATATATATATATATATATATATATATATATTATATATATATATATATATATATATATATATATATATATATAAATCGATTATATATATATATATATATATATATATATATATATATATATATATATATATATATATATATATATATATATATATATATATATATATTAATATATAAATTGCTGGCCACATCACTCACTTAGACTGTCACTTACTCAACTATTGAATAATTATAGTTTTAGTCCCTGCACCTTTAATTAATTAATTTAATCACCAAATTAATTCCAATTAATTCCAGATTAATTTCTAATTAATTATAATAGTTTCTAATTAATATATTATCACTTAAATATATTAATAAACTATTTATTTAATTTATATTGATTTATTAATCACATAATAAATCAATCTTTCTCTCTACCGGACTTTATACCAAACCTCTTGCAATGAGGGCAACCCAAATAGACTATTCTACTATTAATTAGATAAATACTAATTATTAGTCATGGCTTAGACACCTAATCCAACAAAATGATGATAACTGATGTTCTAATCATAAATGAATATACATAATTACTATGCAATAATATGTAATATTAATCATTGATGATTATGGAGTATATAATCATTTATAATTAGGTGATCCGGTGATGTTAAGTGTATAAAAGTTGGTCAATAGCATCAAGTAAGGCCTGTGAGAAAAATGAAGCGTAGAAATTTAACCAAACAAAGGAAATACAACCAGTTGAAACTTATAGACATGAAATTCAAAACTTTAACCTTTAAAACCAATACAACAAAAATTAGTCAATCTCAACTCAAGAACACACATGAACTTAGCATTTTGCATCAAAATTATCAACTTTAAATAAAAAATAAACAAGTTATATCAACTTTATTTAGGTCAAAGAGGATCAGCAATTAAGAATATGTTTTTGGGTGTGTGCCTAACACGAAAGTTCAAAAAAAAAAAAAATAAATAACTTGGCACACAAATGAACCTAGCATTAAGTATGTTAACAAATCAGTTAAAACCATAACACATATGTCATAATTTAGTATATCTATTGGTTCAAAAACTAAATTTAGCCAAATCAAAGTTCCTGTTAAAATGGACCCCAAATGAATTAAAATTAAGGCAAAATGACACTGTAGCCCAACTATGTTTCTGTCTTTGTTTTAAAAGGTCCCTATACTATTTTTCTTGTCTTCTAGGGAATAAAGTCGTGTTGGACCTGTTCATAAAGTCTCTTTAACCCCTTACAACCGGTTTATAGGTTGGATATGCATACGTGGCATCTGATTCACTACTTTGAGTCATACTCGAATGACACGTCACCAGTATCGGAATGGAGAACGGCCTAAAACATTAGGGGTCTGATCTTTTGAAGGTAAGCTTTTGATGGTCGCGTCTGAAGCACTAACATTGTCAGCCCAAGAACCCCGATCAACATTTTCGAAATAAGAAGGCATCTTTTTCTTACCGGCAGCAAAGCCCATCTTTTTGAGGCTACCTTCATCAGCACCTATGCTGTTTTGTGCTTTAGAAAGATTACTGGCCCAAGCGAAGACATTTTGCTATTAGCATTATTGCTATTACCATCTTTATTGAACCCCAGAAAGCCCTCTCGTGGTAGCGGCCCCGATCTGGTCTTGATCCGATTCAAACCAAGTGAAGACGGCAATATTGGGGAAACTGTCGGCGGATCCCGCTGCAGATTCCCGCATCGACTTGGATGATGTTGATGCTGCTCCAGAGCTTGGTCTTGTGCTGACCGGAATCTTTGTTTCAGTGCCTATGGTTACGTCCTTCTTGGTCTGATTCTGTTACTTTAGGTTTGAACTTGAACTTGAACCATATTTGACTTGACTTTGACGAAACGAAGAACCGCCACCGATCGGCCGATTATGATCTTCTTTAGTTGCTGACTTTGGCTTCTTATTTTCGGATCTGATAGGGGAATTAGAGTTAAAACCGATCAATCGAGGACTGTTGGATCCCTCGGGGCTTGAAGTGCCGGATGATTTCTTTGAAGAGAAGAATTTACCTTTAAGCACCATTATATCATACTATTTGAATGTTTCCAGCGGTTAAGATCTAGCAATCAATATATGTTGAACAAAGATGGAGAGGGAGAAGTCGAACCATAAAAAACAAAGATGGAGAGGGAGAAATTGAACCAGAGAAATGACGGAAGCCCTAAGTGAGGTGGCAATTTGAATTACTGATTTGGAATCAACGTGGCGGTCTCTTTGATGACTAGGAAAGGAGTAGCCGGTTTACCCCTTTGATTTCGACTTAATGGTCTTTTTAACCCACAAAAATTGACTTTGTTCCCCTAGAAAACAAGAAAATAAGTGTAGGGACCATTTAAACTAGAAGCTGAAAGTTGGATGGGCTATAGTGTCATTTTGTCTAAATTTAAAGCTCATACTTTACAAGACATTATTAAATCAAAAGAGAATTAAACATTTAGTGCCACATTGACTTGGTATCATATCTACCTTAGTCAAATAAAGCCATAAATTCCTCAAACAAATTCTAACTTTTATTTTCGACACTAAAATACTAGGGTTTACAAAGGAGACGACTGATGAAGAAGTCAAAACCAGTAAGATAAAGAAAGCATACATATGGACTTGCCTGTAGATAAAGTAGTTGTCAAACCTCTTTACTTTGAGTCGATGAGTGGGGAGGAGATCAATCCGACCATCAATTTCTTGGGAAAAATTAGAAATTTAATGAAATAGTGGAAGAGATCGTCTGACTTCGCTAATCCCTTATGCGCGACTCGATCTTTCTCCTCGTCGGTGCTGACCAAGCGGTCAAATTTAGACGGAGAGGTTGAGACCACCAGAAGGGTTTGATTTTGAAGGCGGTGATGTTCTAGTGGCGGTCTCATTCGGATGAAAAAGATGATGGTCCAACAACGATACGTCTTTTTTTTTCTTCTACCATAATTCTTGATTTTAATCATGAATCCCAATCCCTATTTATTAGGAATTGATTTTGCTTATTGTAGGATAAAATGGGGGTTTCAAATCAATTCTAAATACAAATAGCTAATTTT
>CM042016.1:45429083-45566583 GCA_023525715.1 Cichorium intybus | reverse complement strand
ATCCATAAATGTGTGTTAAATTTTGGATTATTTCAAGATCCACATATGTTATGAATCAAAATATTATATAAGAAACTTTTAATATTCAAAACTTATAATGATCCAAAAATGCTATGAATCAAAACTTATTATGTCCTAAATATTATCATTCTTAAGTATAATGATCAAATGTTCAAAACTTGTTATGATCCAAGATCCAAATTTTGTTATGATCAAAAATTTAAAATTTGTTATAAATATTATGTCTAATAATCCAAAACGAGTTAAAAGAGACAAAAACGAGTTTTAAACGAAAAAAAGTTAAAAAGGTAGTAAAAATAAACGAAAAAAATGAAAAAAAAACTGAAAAAAATAAAATAACTGAAAAAAATAAAAAAACTGAAAAAATAAAATAAAAAACTGAAAAAACAAAAAATAATAAAAACTAATAATAGAATTTATTAAAAGCTAAAAAATATTTAAAAAAAAATTAAAAACAAATAAAAAAACCCGGCTAAACTATGTTGTACGGACGTGCGTAACATATGATTATACCATTGAGTCCATATTACGTTCCGTGAACGAGCGCCGCATGCGATTACGTCAAATACAATATTTACGTTTGACGTTATTGCCATTGGCGAAATGATTGGACAAGAATTGTCCTTGCAGTCGTTACCAAAATTGTAGTCCTCACCAAAACTATTTGTCGTTGCCACATCGCGCGGGTACTCACCTCGTATGTGTGTGTGTGTGTGTGTGTGTGTGTCTATATATATATATATATATATATATATATATATATATATATATATATATATATATATATATATATATATATATATATACACACACACACACACACACACACACACACACACACACACACACACACACACACACATACGAGGTGAGTACTCGCGCTATGTTGCAACGATGAATAGTTTTTTTTTACCAGATAGCTTCCGAGCGGCGATAACTTTCCTTGTGGCGGAATAATTTCTTAAGGCGAGTAATTTTCTTTCGAAAACATGCCATATTTCATAAAAAGCAGGTTGTATTCTATTTGTAGTCGTATATCAATTATGGCATCGACTTTCAGTTGTTCATGGCTTGGGTGAGCAACGGCCTTTCCCACAATAACAAAAAACCAAAATAAAAAAGGTAGATTATGACATCAAATTTTTTTGGAATTTTGTCATAAAAATTCAAAATATGAAAGAAAAATCCTGGGATGTGAGCACAAGCCACTCTTAAGTGCACTAACACTCACAAAACATAATCGAACTAACACCGAATTTACATGGAACTAACACCGAATTAACACAGTTACATGGATATTTTTGTAATGATTAAAACACAAAACATAATCGAACTAACACCGAATTTAGAGTGGAAACCCCCAGAACAGGGGAAAAAACCAAGAACAACTAGGTTAGATCCTGTAATGTGTAAGTTATGATGGCTTGATCATTTTGTGAAAAACGGGAATGAAAGGGATGATTTAAAACGTATCTAATAACCCTTAATATAATGTTATTTCCCTTTCCCTTGATAGTTCAATTATAAACATTGACTAAACAAGTATTAACACTGACTCTCCATATATTTACAGTTCAATACAAAAACCAAACAAAAGAAGTGTGGATAAATTCGTCATTATTACCAATATAAAAGGGTTAATGCATCCGCCCTTTTTCAGCCATGGGTTTATCATAATAACCATATGAAAGTTTCATTCAGTTCATTGAGGATCAAGAGTGAAAGTTTCATTCAGTTCATTGAGGATCAAGAGTGATAGGAATACATAACTTTGAAAACAATAGCCGATTATCACTTGTGCTATAATGTGATTGCACCGAAAATCTTATCCAGATTTATGATGCATCAATTTAACGTTGCATCATGAAGAGTTTTGGTTGATTTATAATATTTTAATAACAAAATTTTAAAAATATCAAAATTTCGGAAAATGAGGCGCTAGCCGTCTTCGTTCCCCTCTATACAAATCAATGCAAGAAGAAAATAGTTGTTAAGATTTCAATCATGTAAAGTTGATACAAATGAAAATGATAAGTAACTTGGAATAAAATACTATTAGTGATTAAGGTTTGGCTAATAACCATTAGGGTTTAGGTTTGGCCAAGAGCTAACTAACGTACACCGAAAAATACAAGGCCCTTGAACTTATTTTCCATGTTTTCATACCCTTGGACACTTGTAGGAACAATTGGAGACCAAGCTAGTGTAGGGGTAAAACACAAATTTTAAGCATCACAAGAAAAACACTCGAGTAAAGGACTCGACTCTAGTCCTTAAAAAATGGCTACCAACTTTCAATGTTCGATACCGAGAGGGCAATGTACTTTCAGGGAAGACTTGACTCGAGTCCAGAAGGCTTAGGGACACTCGAATCAAGTTGTTACTGTAACATACGGGGAAAATCCAATTTTTGCTATAAAAGTCGGTCTTTACCCATTAAGCACTTAGTAACTTGGACATTTACATTCCAAAACTTTATTTAACAATTCCATTGCGTTTCATCAATGGAATCTTTGAATCCATTCCATCGTTACATTCCCGTTTCGGTTCCAGCTTCATATACTTGATGAGAATCATTAAGAAACAACTAGATGTGGTTTCTTTCATCCATAACACTACTAAGAACGTATTAATTACATTAATTCACTGATTAATTAAAACCCCTAATTTCTAGGGTTCATAGGCTATAATAATAAGTGTTTGTAAAAATGTTTTTTTGAGACCTTAAGTTTTTTAGTAGTTACGATATAAAGTTCTAACAACATTTGTTAAATAGTGACTTGGGAATTAAAACCCGTATGAATTGTAAACACGCGCGCCGCGGCCTATTAAGTGTCCGCGTCGCGTTGGCTGTAAACAGCTAGGGTACGGCTAGGGTTTCTTGTAATGCCTATAAATATAAAGGCTGGTCATTAGGGTTTTGGTTGGTTGTCAGTTGTCAAGTCTGAAGTCAGTAGTCAGAAGAGGCCGATTTACTAGCAATCTAGGTACGCTCTGTAACACCTGTATTTAGCTCTGGAATAAAGAATACTCTCTCCTGCCCGTGGACGTAAGTCATCTTGGACCGAACCACGTAAATCTCTGTATCGATACTTTGTGTTTATATTTCCGCATTTATATTCTTGTTATTATTCCTGGGCAATAGGTTATAGATTTAGGTCTATTTCCTAACAAGTGGTATCAGAGCCGCAGTTTCAGATCTGTAGTGTTATAGATCTGTGGTTATTTGCGGTTTTAGGTCTGCGTGTTTTAGATCTAGTTGTAGTTCTGGTTGATTGAAATCAGTAGTAGATCTAGGGTTTACGGCTTCGCCGCGTCGCGTCTGTTGAAAGACCGCGTCGCGTGATCGCAGTCGGTGATGCAATCAAAAATAACCTTAAAAGCACTAATAGCTAGGGCAAGTAATGGTCGAATCCACGAGGAGCTTATGGTTAACAATCTAGTTCTAACAGATTTAAAAGCAAACAAATTCAGACAAACAAATACTGCAAAAGGTTTAATTCAATTAGCGAAAAGGGTGATCACTCCCGGTTTCAGTTTTGATTCCTAACAATGTATTATATCAGATTTTACTAATTTTGCGTTCATTCAGATTACATAGACATAACCGTACTGTTACTGACTAAATCTGGGATCAAACTATGTAAAATCCGCACCCTCCGTCCTACACACCACTGTGGATGATTTGGCACGGTGGGGAAGATCACAATAGAGTTGTCTTACACTCAATCAAGCAACAATTTAAGAACAAGTAATGGAATCTAGTCATATGATTTAAAAGCAAACAATCCAAACACTGTGTTCATGAATCTAAAAGGTTCAAATCAAAATACAATACTTGAAAGGAAATCAAAACCTACTCCCGGTTGTGATCACGGGATGATTTAGCTACTCATGACTTGAATTGATGCAAACTCTGTGCTGGAGATGTTGAACATGGCTGTATTCTTCAAAACTTCAAGAATTGTGGCTTGATCTTGATGCAAAAGAGGCTTAATTTGAGATTGGGAATTCTTTGGAGATGATTTGGGAGTGTTTTTGGCCTTGCAAAACTGTCAAAACCCTAGGAAAAATGTCTGGAGGCTGCCTTGGGTCGATGCGATCAAGTTCCATTAAAAAGAGTGGCTTAAATATGGCAATTTAGGGCATTCTACGCGGCAGCGTCCTAGGCCAGCGTCCCAGACGCCTGTGGGACGCTGTGTGTTTTCTTCAGACTTTTACGACGCGCAACGTCCCAGAACGAGACGCTCCAAAAACGCTGGGCGTCCTAGGACAGCGTCTCAGACGCCACCTAGGACGCTGACGGGCTTCCTCGCGAACCTGGCTTGCTTTTTCCCTTCAAAATGGCCCAGAGTTCCAGGTCAGCGTCTGGGACGCTTCCTGGGACGCTGCTGGGATGCTGGGGTTTTTCTCCCGCTTCCGGTGTCCGTTTGATGCGTGGTTTTCGCCCAAAATTCCCGTTTTTCAATCCCTGCATGTAATTCACTCAATTCCATCAAAAGTAGGGCCATTCTTGGTTAAACAAGGCTTAATTTATCACGTTAATCACATTTTACTTCAAACCAAAATGACCCGATCAAACCTCCCCAACTTATCTCTTTCTCGTCACTAGAAAGACTCAACGAAATCAGAATTCAGGTCCAGTCCATAAAATAACAAGCAATCAAACAAAAGTAGACATTACAGTATTGCATACGCCTGTGTCCATTGCCAGCCCGGATGTCCGTTTAATTGAAGTGCAAAGCACTATTTAGTGATCTTAAAATTTCTTCACCCTGCAAACGGCTAAGTCAAAAATTCATTTTTCAAAAGTCTCTCCAAAGATACCAAGTTTACCTCCCCCTGCGGTTTCTCCAGTGACGTGGTACGGTCAGTCCTTTTTGATTACTGCATTCTGTCCAGATTCCTAAGGTTCTTCTTTTTATTGGTCCTTTTTATTTATTATTATTTTTTTCTCTTTTTCTCTCTTTTTTTTTTCTTTTGCCGCATTACAACCATATTAAATTTATACTTTTACTCATTTGCCATTTTTATTTTTCCATTTGATTTGCATTCGTAGAACTTCAGTTGTGATCTATGTCTCAGAATATTTTGCTCCGAGTATAATATTCATATTTAAAGTTGATGGTGGACGTGAAAACCTGAAATGGAGTACACCAGGTCCCAGGTACGCAACAACCCCAAACAGCGGAATATAGATCGTTAATTTAAAATTACTTATATGCAATCTACTTTTCAAGTGAGTCTTGCCTTTTTGCGCGGCTTCCAAGAGGGGTTACCTACGGGTTGCCGGTTACTTAGCAAGATACTTATCAAAGTTCCGAAGGTATATTCATAATCAAGCTGTTGGTGGACGTGGAAACCTGAAATGGGGTGCACCAGATCCCAGGTACGCAACAGCCCGAACAGCGGAATATAGATTACAAAAATAGGGACATCTAAGGTCGTGCGGTCATAGAATGCAGTAGGAATCTTTATAGGCAATTTCAAGAACCGGGCCGTCAGGGTTCTTTAAACAGGGTATCTCTAGAGAAACTTTTGAAACATAAATTTTTAGAAAAAACCAATTTACAACTTGAAGTTAAAACATTTTTGTCCATTTGTTACTTGAACCGGACAGGCAACCACAGAAATATACATTAGTTGGAATGTCACTTTTATCTCATCATCTGGTATTCCATGTCCAGTCCCTTTTATTCAATCATTTTTCGTTTTGCCGAGTCACAAACGGGACAAAAAGGAAGAAAAATTCGGGGACACTTCATCAAGATCCAAAATACATCATCATCCAACACAATGTTAATGTTAAGTACAGTCATCAAAATAAAGACATCAAAATATAAAACAAAAAAGATTAAACAAAAGCACTCAAACAATCTAAAAATAAAACAAAATAAAATAAAATAAAAGAGAGGATCTCACCAATGTCACTGTGGGGGAGGTGGAGGATATCGCGGATATGGCGGGGCAACTCCGAATATGGACTCGGCTAGACTCTCAAAGCCATCCCAATAGGTCGTGCTCGCTGGCGGTCTGTAATCCTGATACTCCGAAGGAGGTGGGTATCCTGCTGGCTCGCCTGCTCGCCAATAAAGTGGGGCGGGGTAATACGGCTGCTGTGGCTGATCGATATCCATCGGATCCGACCTACTTCCCTGGTAAGAGGCATGAGTGTAATACTCATGCGCGTGGAAGTGGGCGGCAGAAATGGCGCGTGTATCCTCTGAGATCAGCTGCAGTCTCCCCACCATCGCATTTAGGTCTGCGATGTCGTTGGTAAGCGAGGCATACCGCTCCTCATGCAATAGTGACTCTGCATCCCATGCCGCTCTCTGATCCCAGCTCGATGCCCCTGACGTCCCCTCTCCTCTGTGGTGTCCCTGTGAATGCCTCGTCCCGTCATCCGCTGGTGCGGGGCCCTGTCCTCCTGCTACCCCTGGGCACTCGTACTCCGTATGGTTGTCGAGGTCACGAATGATGCATCTCCCATTTTGTCGTATGAAACTGATGCTCTTGTATTGACTCAAGGCCGTAGTCAATACATTCTCGAAACTCCGCGGCGGGGGAAATGCTAGGATCCTCGCTCCCAACTCCCGAACGAGGTATGAAGATATCAAACAGACATGGGGGGTGGTGTTACGGTATCGCATGTCGTAACTCCACCAAATGTTGCACATAGCATTATATGCAAACGAAATCTGCGCCTCCCCGGTCATCAACGCGTAAAGTACAATCGCATCCTGTGTCCGCACCTTGCCCTTATCACTGGCCCTTGGGTTGACGTTATATTCAATGATGCGCATTAGGGCCTTCGCCCTCGGAACCAGATCCTGGTGGGCATTTGTCCCGCCCCTCGTGTAAACTGTATCCACCAATCGCGTCATATCCACAAAGTTACCCGAATTCCGGGTGTCGACACAAGCATACAATGTAGGTTCCCCCATAGCCTGTAGCAAATGTACCCCCGTATCCACGCTGAAATAATCCCTGATGCGTGGAACCGTCATAATGATCGGCTCGCCTCGGATGCTCCCGATCAACTGTACATTCTCTCCTCCCCCATTCTCCTGCCTCCTGAGTGTCCGCATCCATTCTCTGACCAACTCTGTGTGTACGGCTCGAGTATCAAAATCAAGCACCCCCGCCCATCCGTACTCATCAAAAGCTTCTGTGACGTGAAAGCCTCTGAATGAGTCATGATCGACCGTACGCTCCACCTGCATGCGCGTCTCTGGATGGGTGGCATCATATACTGCTGGTCGAATATCCTCAGGATGCTCGCTCAATCGTGCGTATCTTGCATTCCACTGGACCGGCTCAGGGGATGGCTCTCGTTGCCTCCGTGTTCCTCGGGATGTCGATGGCGGAGCAGCTGCGGTTCTTCCCCTGACATTTCTCCCCGTGTTTTGTCTAGGCGGCATCTGCACAATCACCAAACACAACAATACAACTTTTTGCCATTAAACATATTTAGATGTCACAAATAATAAAGCGTTTCAGTCAGTTGGCAAAACGGTTCCTACACAGAAAAATATGCACAACAGCCCAAAATTTATCAGTAACACTGTTAATTGCATGTTTTCCCACCAGATAAAATTTCCACATTTGTAAATAACAGCTGACAGTAAAAACAAATTTTGTACTGATAAATTTCAGACTGCTGTTTCAGCGCAAATTTTAACAGTCTAACATTTTTGTGGTCAACAGCATATGTTCTAAAGATCATAACTAACAAAATTTCAAAAGATCACAACCATAGCTTCACTTTTTCAGATTTTTTTGAATTTCAGATAGTTCGCGCAAAAAATTTTCGATCACACAAAATTTCAGATCTGTAAAAACTAACTGCATAGGAACCTAACACTAGCAAAACCCAACAAAACTCCAAGATATTATGCACTAAATCAAGCTACAAGTGCCATTTTCGGCCATGAACAGTAACGCACCAAAAATTCGAAATTTACCAACAAAACTTGGAATTCAGAAGCACATACCTTTGATTCTTGGTGTAAGTAAGTGGAGAAAGCAATGTATTAACACAAACACACAAAAAGCTCGAAAGTTTTGAAACCCTAGGTTTGGATTTTTCGAAAAATAGCCCCAAATCGAGTGTATTTTCACGTGCAATCTTCAAAATGCGAGTTGTTTTAGTGTTTGGAGGAGGAATTTTGCAAGAAAAATGAGTGGATTTGGTGTTTTTTCGAGCTCAAATTCGCTAAAATGGTGCAGGGGGTCGGCTTGGAGAAGAAAGGAGGAGAGAAGTGAAGCTTTTGTCCCCTAAAACGCCACATAAAACGCAAGCTACAAAGCCAGCGTCTCAGGCGGCGTCCCAGACGCTGGCGTGGGACGTTGGCTTTTTCTCGTTTGTTTTTTCGTGCGATTTTTCCAGCTCAAACCGAAGTCAGGCTCGTCAGCGTCTCACACGGCGTCTCAGACGTTCCTCTGGGACGCTGGGGCGTTTTACGGCGTTTTGCTCTTGCGACAAATTTCCAGCTAAATACGTACAGGTCTGGGGGCGTTCCAGACTGCGTCTAAGACGCCTAGGTGGGACGCTGGACGTTTTCCAGCTTATTTTTTGGTCCGTTTTTTGGCTTTTTGCGGGACATTTTTCGGGGACTGAATGTTTTTGCTCAACACAATCGAAAATTTGGGTTTTAACACCCCCTCCCCAACTTTAGACATTGGATCGTCCTCGATTCAAAAATTAAAATAAAAATACGAAAATAAACAAAAACGACAAAAATACGAAAAGAAACGGGTTGCCTCCCGAGATGCGCTAAGTTTAACGTCTTCAGCCAGACGGGTTACCTCGGAGCAAAGACTAAGTGACGTATACGGGTTGTTCTTCTAGAAAATCAACCCGCTCGATTTGTACCTCGTTTCGTGTGGCGGATGAAATGTACGGTTTGAGACGGTGACCGTTTACCATGAATGATTCTCCGCCTTTTTCGTCTTTGATTTCAATGGCTCCATGAGGTGCGACATGGACTATCTCGAACGGTCCCGACCATTTGCTTTTTAATTTCCCGGGAAAGAGCTTTAAGCGAGAATTGAAAAGCCACACTCTTTGTCCTTTTTCAAACTTTTTGACTTTTAGTTTCGCGTCGTGGAATGCTTTCATCTTGGACTTGTATGTGACTTCACTGTTGTACGCTTCATCCCGGAGTTCTTCCAATTCGCTCAATTGTAGCTTTCGTTCCTTACCCGCACGATCATATTCCATATTGACTTCTTTAATGGCCCACAAAGCTCGGTGTGCTAACTCAACCGGTAAATGACACCCTTTCCCATAAACAAGTCGGTAAGGAGTTGTGCCAATCGGGGTTTTAAAAGCGGTCCGATAAGCCCAAAGCGCATCGTCTAATCGAAGTGACCAATCTTTGTGGTCGGGCCTAACGGTTTTTTGTAAAATTTCTTTGATTTGCCGATTAGACACTTCAACTTGCCCACTAGTTTGGGGATGATATGGGGTGGCAATTCTATGATTCACACTGTATTGTTTGAGAAGTTTGCCAAATTTAAAATTTTTAAAATGCGAACCCCCATCACTAATGATCACACGGGGGATGCCATGTCTAGCAAAAATATTTTTCTTGACAAACTTACAAACGACATGGTGATCATTGGTTTTGGTGGCCTCGGCTTCAATCCACTTTGAGACATAATCCACAGCCACCAAAATATAGAGATTACCGAAAGAGGTGGGAAAGGGACCCATAAAGTCGATTCCCCACACATCAAAATTTTCAACTACCAAGATGGGGTTTAATGGCATTTGGTCTCTTTTTGAGATCCCCCCAACTTGTTGGCACTTGATACACGATTTAACAAAAATATGAGCATCTTTAAAAATTGTGGGCCAAAAGAAACCTGAATCCAAAACCCGATGACCCGTCTTTTTGGCACTAAAGTGGCCACCACAAGCATAAGAATGACAATGTGCAAGTAAATCTGGAATCTCGTGATCAGGAACGCATCTTCTAATCATTTGGTCGGGACCCACTTTGAAAAAATCCGGATCATCCTATATGAACCGCCTAGCATGTGCCAAAAAATGCTTTTGTTGTTGCTTCGTCCAATGCTCAGGCATTTTTCCAACTGCCAAAAAATTAACATAGTTAGCAAACCATGGCACTTTATTTATAGAAAACAGTTGTTCATCCGGGAAAGAGTCCCGAATTTCATCTTTTGAAGTATTATTCACATGAATGGGGAGTCGTGAAAGATGATCTGCTACTACGTTTTCTGAACCTTTTTTGTCTTTAATTTCTAAATCAAATTCTTGTACTAACAAGATCCAACGAATAAGTCTCGGTTTTGCCTCTTTCTTTTCCATAAGATGCCGTAAGGCGCTATTGTAACACCCCTTTCTCAACCCATAATTCAAAATAGTTTATTTTACAAATATTTGACTAATAACAAGTCACCAAATTTTTTTTTAAAACTTCATACTGAAAGGGTATTACAGACTCAATACAGAAACCATAATTTAAACTTATCTGCATTTACATTGTCCCAGCTTCAAGGTATAATAAGTAACCTAGCTCCTGCTCCTCTCACCTAAGTACATAGCATTTAAAACAAGTAGTACGTGAGACATAAAGTCTCGTGAGTAATATGGGTTTAGACCCAAAACTTTTCTGTTAAAACTTAAACTGATAATAAGTAAACTACTAAAAATTCATTTTCATAACAAGTCTCAAATCCCTTCACTTTTATCTTTTCATAACTAAAACAAAACACTTTCTTTCTCAAAAACTGCTTCTTACTTTAAAACTGTTTTATTCTTGAAAACTACTTTCTTTCTTTAAAACTAATTTCTTTCTCATATACTCGTTCTTTCTCATATACTCATGATCAACTGAAAATTATTAATTAAGTCTTTTTAATTCATTCAACTAGCTCCCCTCGTGGTACAGAACAGATCCGTCCACTCGGTTATGCTCATTCTGTCTCCCCTTTGTGACTTGAAACAGATTCAATCACTAGGGTATACTAAGCTAGACAACTACTTCGCGACGGGAGGTACCATCCCAGTAGTGTCTTCTGATCTCCCGATTATGTGGGTGATCCTAGTCTGGACAACTGGCTCATACTTCTTTCTTTCTTTAATTCTTACTTCATTTTATTTCAAATTGGTCAAAATGGGTCACAATTTGTAAACAACTCTTACTCAATCATTTTATAACTCTTTACTAAAAATACTTTCAAAAACTGCTTTCGACATCTTAGTTCCTATAAGGAACTTCTTACAAAAATACTTGCAAACCATACTTCAAAAATCTGTTTAAAACACTAAGCCCTTGTATAGAGCTTCTTTCAAAACATTTTTTTCCAAATTTTAGTATTTATAAACATTTGGAAATCTTACTTTTCAGAAAATAACATTTTGCTATGTACTATAGAAATCCTCATAAAACTCACCTTGATTCTATTACGGTTTACTAAACTTCACGTACGGCTTTTCCCTTCCCGTGCTCAACAACGTTTGAAGCACCACCTATACAAATAGTATGTATAAATGCTCAATATAATTAACTCTATAATGCTAAAGTCTCATATAACATAACTCCAGGTTATAATAAATGTATAACCACTTATAAACTCGTTTTACGGTTTTTCTCCGAAATACGCGTATATCGCTACAGTACCCCCGAGGGGTCGTATTTCAGTTCCGACTCTTTTGCATGCAATCTTAGACCATATTAGACTTGTGTTTCAAATTTGAAGTCAATTGGACAAGTCTAGCTCAATTTCCAAAAATCAAGTTTTAACAATAAACTTGAAATTAGCCACTGCCGCTACAGTGACTTTTCCGCAAGGTCGGATTACGGATTTGACCATTCCCAACATGTTCTTATATCATTTCAAGGTTATGGCTAAAATTTCAGGTCAATCGGACATGTCTAGCTATGGTTTCTAGCATTTGAATTTTTAACATTTTTGGTCCCTGCCTGGCCCCTGACTGAAGGCGCACTGCGCCAGGTATGGGGCGCACTGCGCCTGGGCGCACCCCGCCCTGGTCCTGGGCGCACTGCGCCTGGTGCCTGGGCAGGCTCCTGATCAGTCGCGATTTGGCACTGTAGCATGCAGTTTTAAGGCTTTAAGCTCTTATTCCAGGTCTTAATCACCTGGGGTTTGTTCTAGGACTAAAACCCTTGACTAATAACACATTTTAAGCCATTAAAAACACTTTAATAGATCAATTGCAGAAATTAAAGTTCTTGGCTAAACTTGAAAATTCTCAATTATAGCATTCTACTTCCATGCTTTTGGGTTAAGTTCTTAACTAATGGCTTATTGGAAGCATTAATTACTTAACCCACATGATTTATAACTGCAATTGCAGTTCCAATTCCATCCAAAGACCAAATGAAGAACATACCCAAAAACCTAGGTTAAAAAAGATGGAATCTTACCTCTTTTAACTATGGAATCACTAATTCCATAGTTAGTTCTTGATTCCTTGGAAATTCCTTTGATCTCTTCTTCCTCTCTAACTCTTTGCTGCTGTCTCTCGTGCTCTCTGGAATCCTCTGGAGGCATTTTTCTTAATCCTTCAAATAATGAGGATTATAACTACTAGATAATATATATATAATATTTATAAAAACTTTACATTTAAGTCCCTAACCTTCCATTTCTTCTACAAAAATGATTCAAAGATCCATATATTTGCAAATCATATTCCATTAACTTCTAACTTGACAATTCTTTGACATTTTTGGTCATTTTCATGCCAAATGACCAATTTGCCCTTTTTGGCCATTTTTCACTATTCACACGTCAAAACTCCAAATTTCTCATAAACTTTTATTTCTCATTATATTAATACATATTATTACACATAATAATCGTTCAACGTGGCAAAAGACGGTTTTACCCTTTTTGACTTTTTCGCGGGTTCTTACAGTCACCCCTCCTTAAGCGGATTTCGTCCTCGGAATCTTTTCGTAATCCGTGAAATTCGGATATCTTCTCTTTATTTCTTCTAACGTCTCCCAAGTCAAGTTTGACCCTAAGGGATGCTTCCACTTGACTAGTACAAGGTCAATCTCTTTATTCCTTAGTTTTTTTTGGTCTACATCTCTAGAATCGCTTCA
Source organism: Cichorium intybus (assembly GCA_023525715.1). NCBI lineage: Eukaryota > Viridiplantae > Streptophyta > Magnoliopsida > Asterales > Asteraceae > Cichorium > Cichorium intybus. The sequence continues at coordinate 45,553,459 of CM042016.1, read as the reverse complement.
AGTTCTTCAATCATTTTGTTGGTCTCCACTCTCAAATCCGTATACGGTATTACTAGCTCTTTTTTTACCAAAATACTTCTTCAAGTAGCATACATGAAAGGTATCATGTATTCAACTAAGTTCGGGTGGTAACTCTAGCTTGAATGCCTGTAACCCAACTCTCTTCAGAATTCTAAAAGGTCCAATGTACCTTGGACTCAGCTTTCCTCTCTTGCCAAATCTAACCACTTCTTTCCATGGCGACAACTTTATCATCACCAAATCCCCTTCTTGTAAGTCATAAGGTCTCTTTTTTAGATTTGTGTAACTCCTTTGCCGATCTTGTGCTGCTTTCATGCTGGCTCAAATTACTCCGATCTTCTCATTTGTCATTCCAAAAATCTCTGGCCCTATAAGCTTAGTCTCACCTGCCTCTGACCAACATAAAGGAGTTCTACACTTTCTACCGTACAATGCCTCAAAAGGTGGCATTTAATGCTAGAATGGTAGCTATTGTTGTATTCAAACTCCACTAATGGCAGGTGTTCATCCCAATTTCCTCAAAAATCCATCACACATGATCGTAGCATATCTTCTACTGTCTGAATTGTTCGTTTACTCTGACCATCCTTTCGTGGATGATACGTTGTATTTAGCTGACTTTTTGTCCCCATTTTCTCTTGTAAGTATCTCCAAAAGTTAGAGGTAAATCTGGGGTCTTTGTCTGACACGATAGACAACGGTGCACCATATCTTCTTAACTTAACACTTCATCTATATATAACTGGGCTAACTGCTCCAATGGAGAGTTTCTTTTATGGCTAGAAATAGTGCAATGACTGAGCATCTCCATGCGGGACCTGATGTTCCGCCTTGACTTGTGCACAAGTGACACACTTGGAGACGTATTTTTTTCCAACTTTAAACTTAAATTTATATGACTCTTCAAAAATCAACTTTCTCAAATCTCCTGCTTTCAGCACCCAAATGCGGGTTCTAGAAGTCTTTAACTCTTGTCTACTTATCTCAAACTGCATATCTTCCTCGTTTTTCATCTTTCAAGTCTATGCTTTTTCCAACTTTTTGTTGAACTGCTTTACCCTGTTCTATAATACTGGACACTAGTTCTATACGTATCAATCTTGCATTGATTCTTTTCTCTGGAACTTTTCTACTCAATGCATCTGCTGCTACACTTGCTTGCTTGGATGGTAAACAATCTCGCAAACATAATCACTGATCAACTCTAACTATCTTTTCTGTCTTATGTTCAACTCTATTTGAGTGAACACATACTACAAACTCTTGTGATTAGTGAATAGCTTGCGCTTTGTTCCATACAGGTAATGCCTCCAAATTTTCAAGGCAAATACTTTCGCTATTGGTTCTATATCATAGGTAATATACTGTATTTTTTAGGGCTTTTAACTATCTGGGAGCATATGCTATACTCGTACTCCTCTGCATCTACACACAGCTAAGCCCTCTATGTGAGGTTGTCTACTTCAAAATCTTCTGTCCCATCTAATAATATAAGGACAGACGCATTACTAGACTTCTCTTTTAATGTAATAAATGCTTTTACTTATTTTCTTACTAGAGTAAATTTCATATTTTAAATTTACTTTTTCTATCTTATTTTAGAAGTTCTAACATTCCATACTTTATTATAGAAAACTGACTTTCCAATAGTCAATCTACGTTTCTAATTACTTCTTTTTGTTTTTGTCATTAGACTCCGATCTCATGTATATATTTATATATGTATATTTACACGATATCTGCCCACTTCGTCTTTATACATTTCTTTAGAAGTTTTACAACTTCGTATATCTACATATACCAGAGGAATTGACTTTTCAAAAGTCAATCGTTATTCTTGTTTCTTTCATCTTTAATATTCAAAGAATTTTTCTATCCTTTCTCTCTTTTTCTTTGTCTTTACTATTAGTTTTCTTACATTCTCATAAGGTTATTACCCTATCATCTTATTACTTGCATGTATTACTTTTATAAATACATGTCTAGTATCATTCTTTACTTATATTATTTTTATCTTTCGGCGTATTAAAGATCTAAACATCTCTTTCACTTTTCTTATATTTTAGTAAATTTCAATCTCTTTTACTCATTATTCTTTCTAGTATAATCTTGTCTTTTTCATTTCTCAGTTTCTTTATAGTACTCATTTGAGTACACATTTTATCTTCTTGGGTACCCCATGTACCATTCTCATCTTGTTACTTATGTTTTTTTTTATAATTCTTAATGCTTAGTTTAGCATTCTACCTCTTGCTTACTCTTTATTTACTATGGCTAATGCCAAAATAACTTTTACTTCTCTTTTTATCCTGACTGCACTATAATCATGTTTCAATAAAATTTGGCATTTCCGTCTCAGCAATTTCTTGTTTTATCTCATCATACATACTAATCATACACTACTTTCATAATCATATAGATTACCTTCATTTTTTTTTATAGTTTCTCTATTCTTTGACCACTTTTGCCCTTCACTTCTTCTTAGAAGTGGTAACTTCTTGTCTCTTTGTTTTAGTTCTTTATCTGACACTTATCTGAATATACACTTTTACCCTTTATATCATATTTGACTCTTTGTCTAATACCTATCCAAATATTTGGTTTTATTCTTTATCCCTTATTGTTTGTGACTCTCAATCATTTTCTCACAGTATTTCAGTTATACTTTTACCATTCTCAATTCTTCTTATTTCATATTTATATGGTCACTAAATCTGATTTTCAAATGACCATTTCTTTAATAACTATCTTTTTATTTTTTTTTATTTTTTTTTCTCAGTGTCATCATTATCTGTATTATCTTTAACTGTTCATCTAACATTTAATTAGGCATTCAGTCTCTCTATTTTCTCAACTCATTCTCTTGCATTATAAAAATGCAACATACTCATAGTCTTTAACAAATTTTATTACTTTTCCATTCAATTAACTTACTTTGTTATATTGCTCACTATAATACATCTCAAACTTAGTTATTTGCTTCAACTATTAGATATCTTTATTTGTCATATTACCCTCAAGTTTGGAAGTCACAACTTCCCATTTCCGATATTTTCATTTCTATCTTAGATTCATCTTCTACTACTTAGTTAAGTAGTTTGCTTTCATTTTATACTATCTTATTTACTCACAATTTTTATATACATACTTTCATTTCTTGGTTGTCCATGAACAACACATCATACTACTTTTTAATATTTATACTTCAATTGGGTTTATCCAACTCACTTCTTTTTACTCTTTCTGTTTAAATATTTTCATGCTTCTTTCTTATATGAATTTAATTCATATATCCTTACTCACATTCTTTTCCAATCTTTCTTATTTATATTCCATAATTATAATTCATTTCCGTTAGACAACTGAAATTTTCAGTTATACTCTTTATTTTATAACTGTACTATATACTTCATTACTTCTATTAACAATTTCAATACATTTACACATTCTGGCCATGTCTCATTACTGATTCTTGTCATACTTTACATTATTTCTCATATTATACGGTGGTCATCACAACCACAATTCAAACTTTTCTCCTTCATTACTTTAGCATCCTTGTCATCTTATTTTTTTCAGTGCTCTTTACTCGTATTTTCTTATGTCTTATTACATATACTTTATACTGACTCATATAGAGTATGGGATTTTTCCCTATATATCTCATATTTACTATTTTGTCTGTAACACTTTTTCTTTTATACTGTATTGTTTCCAGTCATACTGGATTTTCTTCCATAGGTATACTGAATCTATACCCCTCAAACCTCTTACACTTATCTCTTACGGCTTCACATGATTCCTGTGTGGTTCCACCAGACTCAAATGTATATCATGTGATTATGATAGTACGGGCCCATATTATTATAACCACAAATACACATTTGCTTCCAGTTTTACCACTAAGAATCATGTTTCACTGTTGTGGTTTTACTCCTAATCCTACTTACTCCCTACATTATACCCAATAGGTGCTCTACTAATCTCCTACACAGTTTAAGTCTAGGTTCAATTACTGACACCTAGTTCGCTTAAACTATGGCTCTGATACCAAAACTGTAACACCCCTTTCTCAACCCATAATTCAAAATAGTTTATTTTACAAATATTTGACTAATAACAAGTCACCAAATTTTTTTTTAAAACTTCATACTGAAAGGGTATTACAGACTCAATACAGAAACCATAATTTAAACTTATCTGCATTTACATTGTCCCAGCTTCAAGGTATAATAAGTAACCTAGCTCCTGCTCCTCTCACCTAAGTACATAGAATTTAAAACAAGTAGTACGTGAGACATAAAGTCTCGTGAGTAATATGGGTTTAGACCCAAAACTTTTCTGTTAAAACTTAAACTGATAATAAGTAAACTACTAAAAATTCATTTTCATAACAAGTCTCAAATCCCTTCACTTTTATCTTTTCATAACTAAAACAAAACACTTTCTTTCTCAAAAACTGCTTCTTACTTTAAAACTGTTTTATTCTTGAAAACTGCTTTCTTTCTTTAAAACTAATTTCTTTCTCATATACTCGTTCTTTCTCATATACTCATGATCAACTGAAAATTATTAATTAAGTCTTTTTAATTCATTCAACTAGCTCCCCTCGTGGTACAGAACAGATCCGTCCACTCGGTTATGCTCATTCTGTCTCCCCTTTGTGACTTGAAACAGATTCAATCACTAGGGTATACTAAGCTAGACAACTACTTCGTGACGGGAGGTACCATCCCAGTAGTGTCTTCTGATCTCCCGATTATGTGGGTGATCCTAGTCCGGACAACTGGCTCATACTTCTTTCTTTCTTTAATTCTTACTTCATTTTATTTCAAATTGGTCAAAATGGGTCACAATTTGTAAACAACTCTTACTCAATCATTTTATAACTCTTTACTAAAAATACTTTCAAAAACTGCTTTCGACATCTTAGTTCCTATAAGGAACTTCTTACAAAAATACTTGCAAACCATACTTCAAAAATCTGTTTAAAACACTAAGCCCTTGTATAGAGCTTCTTTCAAAACATTTTTTCCAAATTTTAGTATTTATAAACATTTGGAAATCTTACTTTTCAGAAAATAACATTTTGCTATGTACTATAGAAATCCTCATAAAACTCACCTTGATTCTATTACGGTTTACTAATTTCACGTACGGCTTTTCCCTTCCCGTGCTCAACAACGTTTGAAGCACCACCTATACAAATAGTATGTATAAATGCTCAATATAATTAACTCTATAATGCTAAAGTCTCATATAACATAACTCCAGGTTATAATAAATGTATAACCACTTATAAACTCGTTTTACGGTTTTTCTCCGAAATACGCGTATATCGCTACAGTACCCCCGAGGGGTCGTATTTCAGTTCCGACTCTTTTGCATGCAATCTTAGACCATATTAGACTTGTGTTTCAAATTTGAAGTCAATTGGACAAGTCTAGCTCAATTTCCAAAAATCAAGTTTTAACAATAAACTTGAAATTAGCCACTGCCGCTACAGTGACTTTTCCGCAAGGTCGGATTACGGATTTGACCATTCCCAACATGTTCTTATATCATTTCAAGGTTATGGCTAAAATTTCAGGTCAATCGGACATGTCTAGCTATGGTTTCTAGCATTTGAATTTTTAACATTTTTGGTCCCTGCCTGGCCCCTGACTGAAGGCGCACTGCGCCAGGTATGGGGCGCACTGTGCCTGGGCGCACCCCGCCCTGGTCCTGGGCGCACTGCGCCTGGCGCCTGGGCAGGCTCCTGATCAGTCGCGATTTGGCACTGTAGCATGCAGTTTTAAGGCTTTAAGCTCTTATTCCAGGTCTTAATCACCTGGGGTTTGTTCTAGGACTAAAACCCTTGACTAATAACACATTTTAAGCCATTAAAAACACTTTAATAGATCAATTGCAGAAATTAAAGTTCTTGGCTAAACTTGAAAATTCTCAATTATAGCATTCTACTTCCATGCTTTTGGGTTAAGTTCTTAACTAATGGCTTATTGGAAGCATTAATTACTTAACCCACATGATTTATAACTGCAATTGCAGTTCCAATTCCATCCAAAGACCAAATGAAGAACATACCCAAAAACCTAGGTTAAAAAAGATGGAATCTTACCTCTTTTAACTATGGAATCACTAATTCCATAGTTAGTTCTTGATTCCTTGGAAATTCCTTTGATCTCTTCTTCCTCTCTAACTCTTTGCTGCTGTCTCTCGTGCTCTCTGGAATCCTCTGGAGGCATTTTTCTTAATCCTTCAAATAATGAGGATTATAACTACTAGATAATATATATATATATATATATAATATTTATAAAAACTTTACATTTAAGTCCCTAACCTTCCATTTCTTCTACAAAAATGATTCAAAGATCCATATATTTGCAAATCATATTCCATTAACTTCTAACTTGACAATTCTTTGACATTTTTGGTCATTTTCATGCCAAATGACCAATTTGCCCTTTTTGGCCATTTTTCACTATTCACACGTCAAAACTCCAAATTTCTCATAAACTTTTATTTCTCATTATATTAATACATATTATTACACATAATAATCGTTCAACGTGGCAAAAGACGGTTTTACCCTTTTTGACTTTTTCGCGGGTTCTTACAGCTATGGTCTGAAAAGACAACAACCTTTGACCCCCAAACATATGAACGAAACTTATCTAATGAAAAGACAACCACAAGCAACTCTTTTTCCGTAGTTGTATAATTCAATTGAGCATCAGAAAAAGTTTTGCTTGCATAAGAAATTACAACAGGCTTTTTATTCACCCGTTGTCCCAAAACAGCACCGACCGCGTAATCACTTGCGTCACACATAATTTCAAACGGTTGAGACCAATCAGGTGATTGCAAGATTGGTGCTTGAGAGAGTTGTTTTTTCAAAATTTCAAAGGATTTTAGACACGATTCATCAAAAGAAAATGGTGCGTCTTTTAAAAGCAGATTGCACAAAGGTTTAGAAATTGCACTAAAATCTTTGATAAATCGTCTATAAAACCCGGCGTATCCTAGAAAAGAGCGCACGCCTTTGACATTGGTGGGAGGTGGTAACGAAGCAATGAGTTGTACTTTGGCACGGTCAACTTCAAAACCTTTTTCAGAAAAAAGATGCCCAAGTACAACCCCTTGCTTGACCATAAAATGACTTTTTCCCAACTCAATACCAAATTTGTTTCCGTGCAACGTTTTAACACTCTTTCAAGTTGTTGGAGACAAGAATCAAAATTGGATCCAAATATAGAAAAATCGTCCATAAAAATTTCTAAAGACTCCCCGACCATATCTGAAAAAAATACTTGTCATAAGCCTTTGAAAAGTGGCCGGGGCATTACATAACCCAAATGGCATTCGCCGAAAAGCAAAAGTACCGTAAGGGCATGTGAATGTAGTCTTAGCTTGGTCCTCTGGGTGAATGGCTATCTGGTTGTAACCAGAATATCCATCAAGAAAACAGTAAAATTTATGACCGGACAATTTTTCTATAATTTGATCAATAAACGGTAAAGGAAAATGATCTTTTGAAGTAGCTGCGTTTAATTTGCGGTAATCAATACAAACTCTCCACCCGGTTACCGGCCGGGTGGTAACCTTTTCACCGTTTTCCATCTCTACGATCGTGATGTCGGCCTTTTTGGGGACGGTTTAGGTTAGGCTGACCCAAGTGCTGTCGGATATGGGGTACACGATTCCGGCATCTAACCACTTCAAAACTTCTTTCTTGACGACTTCGCGCATGTTTGGATTCAACCGTCTTTGAGTGTCGCGTGATGGTTTTGCGGAAGGGTCGGTAATGATCCGGTGCATGCAAATTGCCGGACTGATTCCTTTGAGATCTGTAATTGTCCACCCAACTGCAGCTTTGTAAGTGTGCAACACCTTCATCAATGCCTCTTCTTGCTCTTTTGTCATATCTGCTGCGATGATAACCGGGAGAGTCTCATTCGGGCCCAAAAAGGCATATTTGAGATGGTCCGGTAATTTTTTCAACTCGACAACCGGTGGTTGCTCCAACGACGGCTTCATCTTTGAATCAATGGAAGTCGGGAGAGCATCAATCGGGTTGGACCAAGTGGATGCGTGACCATAAACAGCATTCAAATATTCTTTCTGTGCATCTATCTCTTGTACCCTGTCACTATCACAAAAAAGATCCTCCAAATCGTCGGCTATGTCAGTGAGCATATTTACGGTATGCTCGTGAACACAATCTCCGATAGTGTCGATCATAAAATAATCGCCATGATTTGGGGGGTTAGCGTTTGGTCCAAAGGCTTGAAGTCTCAACTTGCGGTTGCCAAAAGTCACATCAATTGCAGCGTCTCGCACACTGATTTGGGCATTGACAGTGGCCAAAAAGGGACGACCAAGAATGACATTTTGTTGTTTGTCCTTGGATTGTGTATCCGAATCCATGACAACAAAATCAACGGGATAGTAAAAATCTCCCACTTTAACAATGACATCCATCAAAATTCCTCTAGGAAGTTTGAGTGACAAATCGGCCATAGCAACAGAAAAATCAGTGGTTTGTAAAGGACCAAACTCGTATTTGTCATACAAACTTCCCGGAAGAACATTAATACTAGCTCCAAGATCAAGAAGCCCCCTTTTTATTTTAATATTTCCAATTTCAAAAGTGATCAAGGGTGCTCCGGGATCTTTGAGCTTGGGTGGAAGAGACCCCAAAAATGCGGCACTAACATGTGCGGTGCTATTGCCCTTTGTGGGAATTCGATGCTGAAACGACCAAAAATTTATAATAAATATGTGAAATAAGATGTGTGTAATCTAAGTTTTATATGTAATATTATGAGAAATTATGGTCGAAAGGGTAAAACGGTCTTTCGACAATTATAAGACCATTATGTAGAATATTATGTGTAAGTGAGGTAATAATATAAGCAATAAAGCTTATGCGAAATTTGGACTTTTTACCGTGTGAATAGTGAATTTTGACTAAAAAGGGTAAATTGGTCATTTGACCATATGCAGAAATTATTATAAAAAGTTATTTATAGTTTAGGACTAAAAATGTGAGAAATTAAATTCTATGAAAATATAATTGGTTTTGGTGGCCAAAGTCCAAGGAAGTGAACTTGAGGAACCAAAACTGAAAATATGAAAATATAAAATGAGAAAAATATCTCATAAATCCTCACAAATTCAGTAGAGAGTTCTAGAGTACGGGAGAGGATTGGGAAACACGATTTCTGCAGAAACTTGGAAGTCTTCGTGAAGATCAAAGTTAGAAACTTGATTTTAGTCCTTGAATTGAAGTTTTCAAGATCAAAGGTTAGTAATTATGCTGTTAACCTAAGTTTTTGTGTGATCTTCAAGAGAGGAATTTGGTGACTGAAATTTCAGTCAAGAACCACTTAGTTTTATGGTTTAACACTTCCAATAAGTCATGCTAAAAGAACTTAATTCAAGAAAATGGAAGTAGGTTGCTATTTTGCAAGAATTGAGATTTTGATCAAGAACCCTAGATTGTGAGTTCTTGTGATTAATTTGATTATAATGGTTTAAAACTTGAAGAAATTGAAGGGTTTTGGTCTTGGAACAAACCCCTATCGATTAAGTAGAGTATTAAGCACTTAATATGAGAAAATGGGAATTTGTAGCATAAAAATCGGGGAATTCTGGGCTTCTGCTCGCTAGGCGCGGTGCGCCCTACGCCAGAAATGAATGTGCAGATTTGCTTCAAGTCTCCTGCCAAGTGATTCTCATTTTCAAGAAATGATCCAAAACTTGTCCAATTGACCTCAAATTTTAAACATAGGTCTAATATGGTTCAAAACTTCACAAAAAATTATCGGAATTGAAATACGACCCTCCGAGGGTACTGTAGTAAAATACGTATAAAATACAAATTAACTAAAGTTGGTCATTCAAGAGTTATACACTTGTCTTGACCATTGATGGTATAATAAGGACTCTAGCATGTTATAGAGTCAATAAAAATGTAAATTAATGTATCATATACTATATATAGGTGCAAGCCAAATACTCGGACACCGAAAGGGTAAAGAACCGAGGGACGTCTAAACGACTATTCAAGAGTCATAAGGTGAGTACATGTAGCATTTTTATCCATTTTGGGATACATGGCAAGTAAGTAAGTATTTTCAGATTTTATATATTATTTTTATGTGTAAAAATATTTGCAAAAATGGTACACTTTCTAGCTTAAATAGATAGTTAACTGTTATATTTGAAAGTATGATTCCTGGTAATAGCCTAGATTAGGTTAGAAACATGTTTGAGTCAAAAGCTTGGCATTTAGCCATTTCATGTGCAAGTAATGTTTTAGTTTTCAGAAAAGTATTTTATGTTTGACTGGTATTGTGGCTAGCATTTTTAGTAAGGGAACTATGTTCCAACCTACCCGGGTTAGGTAAGGAGTCTACTGGGGAAAACCCCTTCGCGAAGTAGACTGCCTCAGCACTTCTACTGTTAGTATTGATCCGTTGTTTCTAGCTGTAGAGACTTGGGGTATCACTTATAGTGATTAACGCCCTAAGTATAAAAATTCCAGCAAGTTTATAAAACCAGTCAAAGAAAATATAAAAGAAACTATTTTTGAAAAGTTTGACATAAGTAAATTTTGAAAAGTATGAGGTATAATATGATTATACTATAAAGTTTTGACAATGGTTTATGTTATAAATTTTTATAAAAGCTTGGAAGAGAAATTTAAAGTTGAGTCTAAAACTCATGTAACTCACGAGACATTTTGTCTTACGTATTCTATGTTTTTATGCCATGTATTCCAGGTTCAAGTACGAAGTTGTGAGAAAATTTGAAGTTTGTAAAATAAGTCCTAGAATGCAAAAGAGTGGAGCTGGATACAGCTATCATGTATTGGTATTGATTAATCCTTTCCCTTAAACTTATGGTTGATTGATATGCGTTTGTAACACCCTTTGTTGTACTTAAACGGATTGTATGGTTTTTGATGAACCGTATTCTGTAAAACATGTTTTTATGTAATATAAATGGTTTGAAGAATTTGGGGTGTTACAGATGCCGTCTTTTGTGTGTGCACAAATCTTTAAGGAATTTTGCATAAGCCGGAATTTGCTTAATCGCATCGATAAGTGGGAGATTAATTTTTACTTGACTAAAAGTTTCCCACATATCATCCGATTGAGGCCCATTTTTTCCAAAAAGAGGTTTTTCAGGTTTTTCTAAAGCTGTTGGGTAGGGGGTGGTATTAGCCTCCACAGACCCCTCCCCAACTTTGGGCTCATCCGATTCATGCATTTTTCCTTTAAGTTTGGCTTTTGATGAATCTTTTTCATTAATAATTTTGCTCTTTTTCGCACTTTTATTATTTTCCGATTCATCATCATCGGAAGATACATAATCCTCCACCACCACTTCATCCTCGGGTGGTGTAGGCTTATGCACATTATTATCAAAAGTTTTTCCATTACGAAGAATTTTTACCTCATTGACGTGTAATCGATTCGAGTTGCTTGTTGAAGCTCTTGCATGTTGCGGGTTGACTTGTGTAGTGCCCGGAAAGTTCCCCGGTGGTCGCCGATTCATTTGCTCCGCCAATTGCCCAACTTGTTTCTCTAATGCCGCGATGGATTTTGAGTTGACTTCGGTCCGATTGAAACCCTCCTTCATCAATTCCATCATCTGATCAAGTTTTTTGTCGATGGAAGAGTCGTTTGGCTTTTCTTGATTCCCTTGAGTTGATGGTGCACCCCGATTTTGATTTTGATTTTGATTTGTGTTGTTAGAATTGTTGCCCCTCCAATTGGAATTTGTATTCATGTTGTTGTTCCTCCAGTTTGCATTTGCATTGTTGTTTCTCCACCGGTCATTGTTGTTTTGATTGTTGTAATTGCCTCTTTGTGGTGGGGGTCTATAAGCATTCCGGTTATCATCTTTGAAATCAAGATGGTCACCGGAAGAGTAGAACACTTCTTCAACATCTTCATCTTCATCATCGGTGTGTGCAAACATGCTCCCTTTCTTGCAATCTTTAGTTCTATGTGAGCCATCACATAGTGAGCAAACGGGCCGGGCTTGGGCTTGAGGCTTTTGCTTGAGTTGGTTCACCTCGGTTGTTAACTTCTTCATTTGTGCAAGCATCTCGGCCATAACATCATTGGATTGAGTGGAGTTTACGAAACGAACATTCTTGCCTTTGTGAGTGGAGGATGGTGCGGGATTTCCATTCATGGCCATTTCATTTATGAGCTCATAGGATTCTTGAGGCGTCTTGTTTCTCATGGAGCCACCGGCAGCCGCGTGAATGGATTGTTGAGTTTGCAAATCCAGCCCATTGAAGAAGGTTTGAACTTGTCTCCAAAGTGGAAGTTCATGGTGGGGGCATCTTTGTAGCAACTCGTGATATCTCTCCCAGGCCTCGTAAAGTGATTCGCCGTCTTCCATTTGGAATGACATAATGTCATTGATCAACATGTTAGTTTTGGCGGGTGGGAAGTACTTCGTTAGAAATTTGTTGGCTAGATCTTCCCATGTGGTGATTAACTCGGATGGTAATGAGTAGAACCATCTCTTTGCTCGGCCACGTAAGGAAAATGGAAAAAGTCGAAGACGGATTGCATCTTCTTCTACCCCGTCAATTATGAACATGTCACAAATATCCAAGAAGCTAGTGATGTGCGTGTTGGGATCACTATCCGGTAACCCGTCGAATTGAGCATTGTTTTGCACCATCTGAATGACATGCGTCTTGATCTCAAAGTTTGTTGCTCCAACTGTCGGTCGGCGAATACATGATCGAGCCCCGTCAAGAGAAGGTCGGGCAAATTCGCCCATGGTCCTTCGTTGTGCCATCGGTTCAACGGTTTCTTCAACAACTTCCTCTTTGATTATATTGTTTGAACCGCTCCCACGAGAACGTTTCCCAATGAGAGATCTTTCGATTTTTGGATTGAAAATCAACGGAGATGACTGTGCGGAACTACGAGTGTGCATACAACTCGTCGAACCTGAAAAGACAAAACACGAACAAAAACACGTAAAAAGGAACAAAAATTAAATCAGCAAAGGAACTAGGTTGCTAAGCACAATAGCTCCCCGGCAGCGGCGCCAAAATTTGATCGCAGTCGTTGATGCAATCAAAAATAACCTTAAAAGCACTAATAGCTAGGGCAAGTAAGGGTCGAATCCACGAGGAGCTTATGGTTAACAATCTAGTTCTAACAGATTTAAAAGCAAACAAATTCAGACAAACAAATACTGCAAAAGGTTTAATTCAATCAGCGAAAAGGGTGATCACTCCCGGTTTCAGTTTTGATTCCTAGCAATGTATTATATCAGATTTTACTAATTTTGCGTTCATTCAGATTACATAGACATAACCGTACTGTTACTGACTAAATCTGGGATCAAACTATGTAAAATCCGCACCCTCCGTCCTACACACCACTGTGGATGATTTGGCACGGTGGGGAAGATCACAATAGAGTTGTCTTACACTCAATCAAGCAACAATTTAAGAACAAGTAATGGAATCTAGTCATATGATTTAAAAGCAAACAATCCAAACACTGTGTTCATGAATCTAAAAGGTTCAAATCAAAATACAATACTTGAAAGGAAATCAAAACCTACTCCCGGTTGTGATCACGGGATGATTTAGCTACTCATGACTTGAATTGATGCAAACTCTGTGCTGGAGATGTTGAACATGGCTGGATTCTTCAAAACTTCAAGAATTGTGGCTTGATCTTGATGCAAAAGAGGCTTAATTTGAGATTGGGAATTGTTTGGAGATGATTTGGGAGTGTTTTTGGCCTTGCAAAACTGTCAAAACCCTAGGAAAAACGTCTGGAGGCTGCCTTGGGTCGATGCGATCAAGTTCCATTAAAAAGAGTGGCTTAAATATGGCAATTTAGGGCATTCTACGCGGCAGCGTCCTAGGCCAGCGTCCCAGACGCCTGTGGGACGCTGTGTGTTTTCTTCAGACTTTTACGACGCGCAACGTCCCAGAACGAGACGCTCCAAAAACGCTGGGCGTCCTAGGACAGCGTCTCAGACGCCACCTAGGACGCTGACGGGCTTCCTCGCGAACCTGGCTTGCTTTTTCCCTTCAAAATGGCCCAGAGTTCCAGGTCAGCGTCTGGGACGCTTCCTGGGACGCAGCTGGGACGCTGGGGTTTTTCTCCCGCTTCCGGTGTCCGTTTGATGCGTGGTTTTCGCCCAAAATTCCCGTTTTTCAATCCCTGCATGTAATTCACTCAATTCCATCAAAAGTAGGCCCATTCTTGGTTAAACAAGGCTTAATTTATCACGTTAATCACATTTTACTTCAAACCAAAATGACCCGATCATCGCGCTTGTTGAAGGATCACGTCGTCTGTTCAAGCCCGCGTCGCGCCTTGTTGAAGTCCGCGCCGCGGTGACGACGAGCAGTAAGCAGTTTCAGATTTACTTGTTTATCAAAATCTACAAGGATCGGTTGATTGAAGATGTCATCTCACAAGTTCGATTTGGAGAAGTTCAATGGCTCGAATGATTTCACTTTGTGGAAGGTTAAGATGAAGGCTCTTCTGGTTCAACAAGGATGCGCAGTTGCAGTGTAAGGAGAATATGCAAAGGACACGACAGATGCTGTGAAGAAGGAGATCGAGGGGAAAGCACATAGTGCTATTCTTTTGAGCTTGACGAATGAGGTGTTGAGGGAAGTTGTTGATCAACCCACTGCTGCCGGTATTTGGAAGAAGCTCTGTGATACGTATCAGAACAGTTCTTTGACAAATAGGCTGTATCAGAAGCAACGGTTGTACACTTTCCGAATGGCAGAAGGTACCCAAGTAAAAGACCATCTTGATTCTTTCAATCGTATTATTCTAGATCTTCAAGGAGTAGGAGTAAAGATTGATGATGAGGATCAAGCCCTTATTTTGTTATGTTCACTGCCGAATTCACATGAGAATTTTGTTGATACTATGTTGTATGGAAGAACAACAATTACTGTGAATGATGTGAAGGATTCTCTGCTGTCTAAGGAACTCAAACGTAGAGTTTATGGGAATGAGGAGACATCTGGTTCAGGTCTGTTCGTTGGCAGAGGAAGGACATCGAATAAGAAGATGGTGGAAATCGGAGTAAGTCACGTTCGAAATCGAAAGTTTCTGCAAAAGTCAAGTGTTATAACTGCAAGGAGAAGGGTCACTTCAAGAGAAATTGTCCATTGCTGAAAGGGGGGAAAGGAGAAAATAGCAACAATGGCAGTGCGGCTATTGTTCAGGATGGTTCTGAAGAAGAAGACATAGGCTATGTATTGACTGTTTGTACATCTAGTTCTGTTGATGCTTGGGTCTTGGATACTGGGGCATCTTATCATATGACTTTCCATCGTGACTAGTTCGAATCTTTTAGAGACTTGAAAGGAACGGTGAAGTTGGGTGATGATTGGGTTGCTCAGGTCAAAGGAAGCGGTACAGTACAGATTATGATGCACGATGGTATGGTCAGAAAGCTTGATTGCTGGTATGTTCCGGATCTTCGTAAGAACTTAATTTCTCTTACTACTTTTGCAAAGAATGAGTTGAAATACTCTGGTGAGGATGACTGGGTGAAGGTCACCAAGGGCTCTCTAGTAGTTATGAAAGGAAAGGTGCAGAAGAGTGGGGTTCCTGTCTTAGAAGGAAATTCGGTTAGGGGAACAGTGGCGATTTCTCAATCCTTAAAGAGTAGTAATGATAAGACAGAGTTGTGGCATAGAAGGTTGGGACATATGAGTGAGAAGGGTATGTCAATTCTGAGTAAACAGGGGTTGTTTGGTGGTGAGCTAACGGGAAAACTCAAGTTTTGTGAAGCTTGTGTCAAAGGCAAGCAACGCAGGGTGAAGTTTAGTTTGGGTAAACACACAAGCAAGTAAATCCTGGAGTACATTCATTCAGATTTGTGGGGTCCCTCTCCGGTCGAGTCTCATAAAGGTCATCGATACTTTGTGACTTTCATTCATGACTGCTCAAGGAAGGTTTGGATATATTTTCTGAAGACTAAAGACGAAGTGTTTGGGAAGTTCAAGGAGTGGAAGACGATGATTGAAAAACGGACCGGAAAATCTGTCAAGACACTCAGAACTGACAATGGGTTGGAGTTCTGCAATGCCCCGTTTGACAACTTCTGCAAGGCGGAAGGTATAGTGAGGCACCACACTATACGGCACACACCACAGCAGAATGGAGTGGCGGAACGGATGAACCAAACACTGTTAGCGCGTGCTAGAAGCATGCGGTTATATGCTGATTTATCGAAGAAATTCTGGGCGGAAGCGGTTAATACTGCTTGCTATCTGGTGAACAGATCACCATCAACTGCAATCGACTTTAAGACTCCTCAAGAGGTATGGTCTGGAAAACCCTCTGATTATTCTGGTTTACGTATATTTGGTTGTCCGGCTTATGCTCATGTTAATGATGGTAAACTTGAGGCGAGGGCAATGAAGTGCATATTTCTAGGGTATGCACATGGAGTGAAAGGTTATCGTCTGTGGTGTACAGAAGAAGGGAGAACTCCAAAATTAATTAATAGCAGAGATGTGACCTTTAATGAATCTGCTATGGTGAACCAAAGAGGAGGTGATACAAGTCATGTAGGAAAAGATCAGGGTGCCAACCAGAATGTGGAGTTTGTCACACAAATTCCAGACAGAATGGTGATAAATGAAGAACAACATATCGGTGATGATCAGCATAGACGTGATGAAACTCATGAACAGCCCAATGAGGATCAGTCTGGTGATGCTGAGGCCGATGGTGAGAACAATGAGGATGAATCTATAGCAAGGAGAAGAGAGAAAAGGAACACGGAGACTCCAGCTAGATATGCTACATGTGTCACTAATGGTGATATTGGTTCTGTTGCATATGCACTAGCTGTTGGTGAAAACATTGGTACTGATGAGCCTCGGTCCTACAAAGAGGCGGTGGCAAGTAAAGAAGGATCAAGCTGGTTGATGGCAATGAATGAAGAGATGCAATTTCTTGAGAAGAATGAAACGTGGGATCTTGTTCCATTACCAAAAGGAGTCAAACTGGTTGGATGCAAAAGGGTCTTTAAGAAGAAGGAAGGAATTCTAGGGGTTGAACCCACAAGGTTCAAGGCACGGTTAGTGGCGAAGGGATTCTCTCGAAAGGAAGGAATCGACTATCACGAGGTTTTCTCACCGGTCGTGAAGCACAAGTCAATTCGGGTTCTTTTGGCTATGGTGAGTGCATTTAATCTGGAGCTTGAGCAGCTCGATGTTAAAACTGCATTTCTTCATGGAAGCTTGGAGGAGAAGATATATATGTCACAGCCTGATGGTCTTTCGGGTTCGAATAAGGATCATGTGTGTCTGTTGAAGAAGTCTCTTTATGGTTTGAAGCAGTCTCCTAGACAGTGGTACAAGAGATTTGATTCGTTTATGACTTCGCATGGCTACATTCGGAATCAGTTTGATAATTGTGTCTACTTGAAGCAGTTGTCCAATGGGTCCTTTGTTTATCTGTTGCTATATGTTGATGATATGCTCATTGCAGCCAAGGAGATGGCTGAAATTAATAACTTGAAGAAGCTTTTGGCAAGTGAGTTTGAAATGAAGGATTTAGGTGCAGCAAAGAAGATATTGGAGATGGAGATTCAGAGAGACAGGAAAGCGGGGTTGGTATATGTTTCTCAGCAGAAATATATTGAGAAAGTCTTGCAGTCTTTCGGTATGGATCAGTCAAAACCAGTTGAAACTCCTTTGGCAGCGCATTTTAAATTAAACAGAAGTACTATACCAACTACGGATAAGGAAAAAGACTATATGAGTAGAGTTCCATACTCAAGTGCAGTTGGAAGCCTTATGTATGCTATGGTCTGTACTAGACCTGATTTAGCACATGCAGTTAGTGTGGTTAGTAGGTTTATGAGTAATCCTGGGAAAGCTCACTGGGAAGCGGTCAAGTGGATCCTGCGATACTTGAAGGGGACTAAAGATGTTTGTTTGGTTTATTGTGGTAATACTCATAGTAACTTGGTGGGATATGCAGACTCAGACTATGGTGGCGACTTGGTGAAAAGAAGATCACTCACGTGTTATATTTTCACTTTGTTTGGATGTGCAGTCAGTTGGAAGTCAACTTTACAGCCTACTGTTGCCTTCTCTACAACTGAAGCGGAATACATGTCAATGACTGAAGGTATAAAGGAGTGTATCTGGCTACACGGTTTGGTGGAGAGTCTGGGGTTGAAGGTAGAGAAGTCTGTCTTGAACTGTGATAGTGAAAGCGCTTTGTGTCTAGCGAGGAATCCGGTTTATCATGAAAAGACAAAGCATATTGATATCCGGTTAAATTTCATTCGTGACATAGTTGAAGAAGACAAGTTCTCAATCTTGAAGATCGATACCAAGGTGAATCCGGCAGATATGTTGACGAAGTCGTTACCCAAGGAGAAGTTCGAGCTATGCTTGAACTTGGTTGATGTTCGCAGGAGGTAAGTCCCTACGGGGCAAGCTGGCAGGAGACGAGAGGAAGTTTTTTGGTTTCTAGAGCGAGGTGGAGCTATGTTGAATTCGCAATTCAAGGCGGAGATTGTTAAATAGTGAATTGGGAATTAAAACCCGTATGAATTGTAAACACGCGCGCCGCGGCCCATTAAGTGTCCGCGTCGCGTGGGCCGTAAACAGCTAGGGTACGGCTAGGGTTTCTTGTAATGCCTATAAATATAAAGGCTGATCATTAGGGTTTTGGTTGGTTGTCAGTTGTCAAGTCTGAAGTCAGTAGTCAGAAGAGGCCGATTTACTAGCAATCTAGATACGCTCTGTAACACCTGTATTTAGCTCTGGAATAAAGAATACTCTCTCCTGCCCGTGGACGTAGGTCATCTTGGACCGAACCACGTAAATCTCTGTGTCGATACTTTGTGTTTATATTTCCGCATTTATATTCTCGTTATTATTCCTGGGCAATAGGTTATAGATTTAGGTCTATTTTCTAACAACATTTTAATATATTTAAAATTTACAAGAGAAAACATGGGGTATTGCAGTCGAGGAGGACCCTCCTTCAGAAACTTGATAATTCCTAAATTTCTAACATTGGACTGTTTTGATGTCAATTTCGATACTAACAAAATTTCGAACTTGTAGAAATGAGAATATAATTTGAATATAGATAGTTTTACCGAAAAAATGAGATATGAATATAACATTTGAGAACACGAGATTTGAGATCCAAGATCAAGAAATATGTAAATCGATAACACAATATTTGGCAAAAATACAATAGTTTAAAGTATCTTTTGAGTTGCATTGAAACCAAACTATCACATCCCTATTTATATACATATTAGCGTGGCAAAATGGTCAATAAGTTGCCTTAGACGTCTTTATGAATGTATTTTGGGAAAAAAAAATCACATAATACAAAAATGTCAGCTAATATACTGAACTAGGATAAAACCATTCGAGTTTTGAGACTTTGGTAAATGGGTTAACCGATTATGCCTTAGGCTGTAGGGAGTGGAGTTTGATATCTATTTGTAGTTCATTATGTATATGAGTAATTTTAAAATTTAAATATGTATAGATATTTATTTTCAAATTATAAAATGAATGCAATTATCAACAGAATGATTTTTTACAGCAAAATGTCAAATACATCGTTTTTCATGACATTAACAAACTATTTGCGACGGCTAATCCAGAAAGATATTTTTTTGCATACAACCAAAGACCCATTTGCAATAAAAAACCGATATCTTCATATAAACAAAGATGAATTATTTAAAAGAAAGCAGCATTTTAACATAAAAAAAGATCATCTTGCAATAAATAATTCACCTTGGTTTCGAAACTTTGGATATACCATTTTTGTTGCAATTTTGCTTTGATTTTCATCGATTTTGCACAAGAACTTAGGCAGTCCGATGTCGTGTCCGATGTGTGTGACGGCCCGGTGAACACCGTTCCCCATGCGTTGAGCTCGCACTCTAGAGCCCATGTGAGGTCTTGGCAACGTGCGACGAAAAAGAATAGCCGTTGAGTAACGGCTAGTTTATTAAAAAAAATTAATTTTTAATTACCTATATATATACATACACATCTCATACATATCTCATACACATCTCATACACACACATATAAAAAATGGCTGAGGTGGGAAATGGAAACATTCGTTGGAGATAACTCAACGAGGAGAGGCAGCTTTAGCAACCGTCTTCATCAACATATCTGAGGATGATACTGTGAGAAACAACCGCGGTTTCTGGGAACGTATAGAGGAATCGTTTCACAGAATTTTGTGTACAACACATTATCAGAGTATGAATAACCTTCATTACAAATGGAGACATATGTTAGTTAAATTGTGTAAATTTAACCAAATTTACGCACCACTATCGGTGAACCGATAACCGAGGATCACCGACGCTGAGATCGTTGAGCTAATCTTACAAGAGTATCGGGTGACACACGACACTGATTTCACGCACCTCGATGCGTGAAATGTTGTGAAAAATTCACCTGGGTTTCGCTGATCGTAGTTAGATTTTAGTTATCGTATTTTAGGTTTTAATTATCGTATTTTAGGTTTTAATTTATCATATTTTAGGTTTTAATTATCGTGTACGTTTTTTTTTTAAATTTGCATTTTAATGTAACTTTAGATTTTAATGAAGTATTTTATTTTGAAGTTATTAATAGATTTAATTTTTTTAATTAAGTTTTTAAACTAAAAAGTAAGAGAATGAAAGAGGTAGTAAAAGGTGATTATTTCCAAAAATAAACGGAGGAGAGAGATTTATTAAGGTAGCACTCCAAAAATAGAATCTACCAAGATCCCAGGGCCTTATGACCCACTTTTTAATAAAGAAACATCATTTTGTAAATCAAGAATGATGTAAATGATATAACTTAAAATTCGCCCGTATTCACATAATATTACTACAAAATAGAAATAACCGAATAGATATATTGTTTCATAGTTCGGAATGTAAAAGTCTCATTTAATCACATATTATAGTAACGTATACATTAAAATATAAGCTTACCAAGTACCAACCTTAAAATAAACAATAATAAGTGCACGTTTATGATATAAAATAATATATTTTTGGTAATAAAATAGTATGGTATATTTTTATACTTATTAATTAAATTATGAAAGCGAACACAATTTTTTTTTTAAACCGGCAAGCCAACATATTATCTCCACCGAATAATTTAATTACTTTTTTATTTTAAGTTTTGAATGTTTAACAGAAGTGGTTTGGCCCATATTATATTTTAGAAGGAATTGAAATCCCATCACGAAATAGAATTTAGAACGTAGTAAAATTGAAGATATTTAAATGTGTCTTACGTATGTTTGAATTTTGGATGATAAAAAAAAAAACTAAAATATGAAATGTAAGGACATTACTCTTACATATTATTATCGTTGGCTACATTCATATATTGAACAAGAAGTTCAAAAAGCAACACACACACACACAAACACACACACACACACACACACACACATATATATATATATATATATATATATATATATATATATATATATATATATATATATATATATATATATATATATATATATATATATATATATATATATATATAAGATAGTGAATTTGTGGCTGTTATATACCTAAGCTTCTGTGTAGAACCACTCAAACAACCTATTTTTAATAAAAATAAAAGCCCAAGCAACTTAATTTATTCTAAATCGTTGTACACAATTTGTTGTTCCATTCAATTCAACTTGTTTACGTGCTATTTTAGTGATGTTTCTTCTTACCGCTAACTTTTATGTTATCGCCACATGCAGGTGTAATACTTTTAATCACTATATTGTATGACTCATACCATACTTTTTCATCATTTTATAATCAATTACATGGATTACGTATATTAAAGAAAATAAAAATGCATGTTTTTCATAAGAAAACTAATAAAATTTGATGGTTCTACACCTAAGCTTAGGTGTATAACAGCTATATATTCACTTTTCCCATATATATATATATATATATATATATATATATATATATATATATATATATATATATATATATATATATATATATATATATATATATATATATATATATATATATATATATATATATATATATATATATGTTCAATTACATTTGCTAACTACTGTGAGATTGTAGGACTAATTGTGGTCCACTCATTTATAAAGGGTATCATGGTAAATTTATCTCTCTCTCTCTCTCTCTCTCTCTCTCTCTCTCTCTCTCTCTCTCTCTCTCTCTTCTTCCCTTCTTAAATGCAAACATCTATCAAGCCCTAATTAGCATCTTCGATCGACCCCTTATACCTTCTCCGACAAGCTGCACCCATCGCCTTCGTCGGAATCCAACACCGACAACAAAATCGCAACCACAGGGACCAACTCCACCACCGTCGGGACGACGACGCTGCCTCACGAAGCCCTTCCGTGTGCAGGTCGGGACGACGGCGCTGCCGGCACTACCGGTCGTCGGCGATGGTGCGATCGAGACTACTGTTACGTGTGTATGGAAAAAATTCCGGAGATTCATCACTCCAGGAAAGAATCGATTGAAGCGAATTGAAGCACGATCAAGTCGGTTTTGAAGCAACCAGTCTAATTTGCAGGTTAAAAAAAAGCGATCTTCGCCTTTTTTTTCTTCTGGGTTACGGAAAGGCATTCTCAGAGAATGGGGCTGAATGTCTATGAGAATGCAGTAGCATTCCTTCAGAAAATGGTTCACGTTCATTCTCATAGAATGGGGCATTCTCAGAGAATGGAGCTTTCCATATAGCAGTTCCCAACCCTCTGTAAACATATATAATCGCTCCATTCTCCGAGAATGGTATAAATATTCTTACGTAACTATTTTTTTTACGTCAACAACCATTTTACAAACCATTATCTGATAATAGACTTTGAAAACTCTTACGTAACTAATTTTTTTACGTCAATAACAATATTATAAGTTTATTATTTGATAATGCAGGTATGCAAAACTTGACTTCGTGCTCGTTGAATCGGAATGTACAACTATTCTCCGATGATGATTCAACTCAGCTTCTCATAATTCTACCCATATTCTATGAGAATAAGTGTGTCAAAAGGCTAAACTAAAAATACGTAAATTGTACATTCTTGGAGAATAAGAAAAAACAGCAGCATATGCATAGCATTATTATAGAATAGGAAAAAATAACAACTGCACGTTTTGAGAACGATAGTCTGTGGATGTAATGGCACGCAACTTAGCATTCTTTGAAAACGAGAGTGTATTCTTTTGAGAACGGTAGTCTGTGGATGTAATGTTACGTAACTGACATCCGTAAAACACGCAATATCCTTAAATACGCCATTTAATTAAAACCAAAAAGTCTGATTTACCCTTCTGGCCGTTTTAATTTAGAAAGTAATTAATTTTTTCCTTTTAATTACCATCATGCCATTGTTAATCATAACCTTCCATTTTTTTGATCTAATGGCCCAAAATTGGTCCTACATTCACACAATACTTACCAAATGTATTTAATACTAACTATATATATATATATATATATATATATATATATATATATATATATATATATATATATATATATATATATATATATATATATATATATATATATATATATATATATATATATATATATATATATATATATATATATATATATATATATATATATATATATATATATGATTTGGTTCATATGAGACTATTATATTTCGTGAGATCGGGAGAAGCATTCCTAGCCACTCATTTTGGGTGTAAAACAAAAAAAATTAAAAATTGCAAAATATATGAAAAAATTTGAAATAAAAATATTTATTTATAATTTTCATCATTTTTTATTCAAAAAAATTTAAAAAAATAAAACAATTTACCTTTTTTTTTCATATTCTAGTAGAATATTACACTATTCTGTGTAATATTTTATTAGAATATTCAATATCTAGCAACATTTCATTGAAATATTTTTTTAATTTTTTAGGTTTTATTTCGATTTTATTTATTTATTTATTTATTATTTTAGATAGAATAAATAGCAAAAAATAGTAAATTTTTTTTTTAATTTTTTGATATCCAAAATGAGTGGCTAGAATTGTGTCTGCCCGTCTCACAAAAGTTGCATGGTCTCATTTGAACATTTATATATATATATATATATATATATATATATATATATATATATATATATATATATATATATATATATATATATATATATATATATATATATATATATATATATATATATATATATATATATATATATATATATATATATATATATATATATATATATATATATATATATATATAGACACACACACACACACACACACACACCAATCTTTTGATTAGGGTAATTTCAAAATTTTGTTAATTAGGCTATGAGGTGTGAGGATAACCCAAGACAGCCGTCACATCAGCACCATGTCAGTAGAAGATCCCAGAACACACCCAAAAAAATGTTTGACAGTCCCGAGACTACTTTTAATTTCCACGTCATCATTTAATTTATGTTTTTTGTAATTAAAATAAAACATTAAATTAATTAAAATAAAACATTATATTAAAAAAATTTAAAAAAACCTGATTATCGTCATCGGTTTGGTCGTCATATTGATTATCGTACACATGGTTGGTCAAATCGTGTCTAAGATTTTGAGAGTCTTGAGACTACTTTTAATTTCCATGTCATCATTTAATTTATGTTACTTGTAATTAAAATAAAACATTAAATTAATTAAAATAAAACATTATTAAAAACCAATTAAAAAAACCTTATTATCGTCATCGGTTTGGTCGTCATATTGATTATCGTACACATGGTTGATCAAATCGTGTCTAAGATTAACATTCCTGTTTTCATTGTGTATTTATTGTAATCTCGTAAAGTATGGTTCGCTACCGGGTACAAATTGTTGAGGCGGGTGTAGTATATGATGATGATGATACGTGCAAAAAGCCCGATCTTTTTTTTTCAATAATCATATTGTGTAATATGATACAAGCGTACATTACTTTGCGTATGTTCTTGAGAAGCAATGCTCGCGCAGGGTTCTTCACTCTATGTCATTTCTTTTTAAGGATTCCAAATGTATGTTCGACATCTTTCCGTGCCAATTCATGAGCTTTCTTGAACAGTACTCGTTTCTCGTCAATCAGATGTTGATATGCCTTTACAAATGTGGAATAATTAAGATATATATCGTCGGTAAGGTAATACCGACGTGAGTACTCTGTGCCGTTCACTACAAATGGAACATCAGACGACTTTTGCTTGTAGAATATCGTTAAATAATGACGACGAATCTAGAACATTTAGGTCGTTGTTCGACCCTGGAACTCCAAAGTATACATGTCAGATCCATAAATCGTGTGAGGCCACGACTTCTAGTATTAGTGAAGCTTTGTCGTGATCACCACGACCGTATTGTCATTTCCACACGTTTGGACAATTTTTCCAATCTTAATGCATACAATCGATGCTTCCAAGCATACCCGGTAGGCTGTGTTCCACGTTATGTGCCATATACAATTCTTTAACATCATTAAGTGTGGGTTTCTGCAAATATATATCAGCGTGAAGCTCAATAATATATTCACAAAAATTATATATACTTTGTCGTGCGGTTCTAGCTGACATCCTCAAGTAATTATCAACTGCATCGGCTGCCAAGTCAAAAGCCATTATACGAAGTGCAGCTGCACATTTTTGGTATGACGTGAAACCCCTTTTGCCTCGACCATCATATTTCAATTGGAAAAATCATACTTATCTTCCAAGTCGTTTGCAATCCGTAGGAACATATCTCTGCTCAAACGTAACCGACGTTTGAAATCTTTATCGTTATACATGCAATTTTTAGCGAAGTAATCTTGAATTTAACGGTTGTGCCCTTCTTCACGGTCTCTATTTTTTCCCGTATTCTACGTCGTTTGACCAAACTTTTCCCTTTAGTTGCAGTGATGCTCGCGACTTGCATCATTGTCGTGAAAAACATATCATCGCCCGACGAGTCGGACGATGGAAAATTCAAACCATGCTCGATATTTTAAATATAGTGTGTAATGGTTTTAGAAGTTTATAAAATAAAATGAGGGGGAGGGGGTGTGCGTGTGTGTATGGCCCGGGGGGGCTGTTAGAATAGGGGTGTAATCTGGTTTCTTTATCATGAGAAAGAAAGAAAAAGACACTTGCACACCAATTTTGTGTATGCTGGTGCGGTATCAGTGAGGGAGAACTCGAGAGACTGAGAGATATAACCCAAGAGAGAAAAATGAAATAGAGAGATAGCGAGAAGGAGATAGAATGAGATGCAACGAGACATAAAGACATGTAAAGTTATGAGGGAGAGGGAGCACATCAATTACGCTAATAGTGTTGATGTGGTTATCGAAATGGAGAGATAGCGATTTTTGCTTCCGTTGATGTGGTTATCGGTTGAAGAATGCAACACCGATGACACCGATAGTGTTGATCATGGCGGCGACACAAGGAGTTGGTGGTGGTGTGGCGGCTGGTGTTGGAATCGACTAAGGCAATGAGTTTTTAAGATATACAATAGTAATTTATGTTCATTCTCATGAGTATATCAATTTTGAAATTTGTAAATAATGTTCATTCTTTCAAGAATACCATATTTTGTACTTGTAATCTACGTCCTTCTTTTATTTCATGTATTATCTTTAAAAATGTGTTTTGTTCTTTCAAGAATATCAAAATATTCTTCAAAATTGACAGTTATACAATTGTAATTAAAGTCTTATTCTTTAAGAATGTATTATTTTTTCAAGAATGTTAATATTATTCTTCAAGAATGTCAATTATGAACTTGTAATTCATGTCTTTTCTTCCAGAATGATATTGATAAAAACGAAAAGGGCAAATTCCAAAAAAACACCAATTTTCAAAAAAATTCGATTTTGATAGTGTTATTTATTTTTTCAATTAAGTCACTACGTTTTCAACTTTTTCCAATTAAGTCACTATGTTTTCAATTTTGAACATTTGACCGATCAACTCGGTAGCTAGCTAACGTGGTTTGATGACGTGTCAGCCTTTGATGATGTGATGCTGATATGACATGCTGACTTGGCACCCAAGTGTCAAACTTGATACAAAATTGAAAATGTAGTGACTTAACTATAAAAAATTAAAAAGTTAGTGACTTAATTGACAAAAAATAACATAGTATCAAAATCGAATTCTTTTTGAAAACTTAGTGTCTTTTTTGGAAATTGCCATACATTTTTTAAAAGTATAAATACGTCTTTTTACGTTTATAGTATTATAGACATATTTTTTACAAGTATAAATACATATTTTTATATTTTTAGAAGTATAGATACATTTTTAGAAGTGTATATACAGATTTTTATTCATTTAAAAATATAAATGCGTTTTGTTTTGCATATAAACATGTATATATCAATAAAATATGTATTATAAAACGAGTTCAATCATCTTTTCTGAATATTTTTCCATTATAAAATATGTTTTTGATTGATATGATACATGATTATATGCAAAACAAAACGTATTTTATATTTCTAAAAACATAAAAATAAGTATTTATTTGTTAATTTATAGTTGTCTGTCCATGTTCGTTCGGTTATATTGTTTTAAGTTCGTTTGTGTATGTTTGTTCAATTAAAAGTATAAATACGCATTTTTATGTTTGTTTAAGTTCGTTCGGTTAAAAGTATAATACATTTTTAGAAGTATAAATACGTATTTTTACGTCTTTAAAAGTATAAATACATATTTTTATTTTTTTAGAAGTATAAATATATTTTTATGATTTTTAGAAGTATAAATATATTATTTTTATGTTACAATGTGTTTTTTTAGAAATATAAATACAATTTTTTATGATTTTAGAAATATACATACATCTTTCAAGAGTATAAATTCTTTTTTTAAGTATAAACATATATTTTACGTTTTTTAATATATAGATATTTTTTGTAGAAGTACAAATACTTATTTTTATGTTTTTAGAAATATAAAATATGTTTTGTTTTGTACATAACCGCAATATCCTATCAGTCAAAACATATTTATAATGGAGAAATATTAAGAAAGGATTGAACTCGTTTTATAATACGTCTTTTATTGATATATACATCTTTATATGCAAAAAAGAACGCATTTATATTTTTAAAAGCATAGAAATATGTATTTACACTTTTGAAAATATATCTATACTTCTAAAAATAGAAAAATATGTATATATACCTGTAAAAAATATATTTATAATACTAAAATCGTAAAAAGACGTATTTATACTTTTAAAAAATATATGACAAATTCCAAAAAAGAACTAAGTTTTCAAAAACAATTCGATTTTGAAACTGTGTTATATTTTATTAATTATGTCACTAACTTTTTAATTTTTTATATTTAAATCACTACGTTTTCAATTTTGTATCAAGTTTGACACTTTGGTGTCATGTCAACATGTCATATCAGCATCACATCATCAAAAACTGACACGTCATCATGCCACATTAGCTAACTACTGAGTTGATCGGTCAAATGGTCAAAATTGAAACAAAATTGAAAATATAGTAATAAAACTTAGTGACTCAATTGAAAAAAAATATAACACAATGTTAGAATCGATTTGTTTGGAAAATTTAATGTTTTCTTTTTGAAATTTGCCCAAATGAAAATTAAATTATATCCTTAGAAAGTATTAAAAGCAATCTAAAATATTAATGTAAAATGTTAATAATTCGGAATCAGATATACAAAAGATAATTCGAAAGCAAGATATACAAAATATAAATCGGGAGTTACATAAAACCACTACTCTTTTATGATGCTCTTCTTGATATGATATTACATAAATACCGCAAACGAGAGTCCAGCCATTGCATGGTTGTATCCCAAAATTGAGATGATTGAGCTTATGCTTCCCTAATTGTTGGCCAATTCAATACAAGTGAATTAAAATATTATTAATTTTATTGAATATGATACTTGTCATCATTTCAAATGATTAGAAGAATAATTAAGAGGAAAAATTAGGAGGATATAAGATTTCTCTCAATATAATTAAAATGTTAAGAAATAACAATAGTCGTTGTAGAGCTAAATTAGACCTGGCAAACGTGTCGTGTCGTGTCAATTTCGTGTCGTGTCAAAACATTAAATGGGTTGAAAGTGCTCGACCCTAACCCAACCCGTTTAATAATCGTGTCGTGTCATGTCAACCCGTTTATTTTCGTGTCGAGTTCGTGTCGAGTTTCGGGTTTGGGGTTTAGACCTTGTAAATATATCATGTCACTTTTCAAGTTGAAACATTAAATATGTTGAAAGAATAGGAGTTTGAGGTGAAAAGGAAAACATTAAAAACTAGTAGTAGAAGCATTCACACTAAGTTTATAGACCAATGTTAAAAGATTAGGAGTCGGGGAGATGAATGGTGAGGTTGCGAGGAGGAGGAAGAGGCCGAGTGAAACTGTGGAGTATGAGTAAGAAAGTAGAAAAGTGAAAATGAATCCATGGCCTAGGTAGCTAAGCGACTTCCACATTATAAAACAAGTCAATCAAAATTTTTTCTTTTAAACATGGTATTAGTTTTTTGACTTGTCCAATTTACATAAGAATTAGAAAAACTTGAATTTAAATAAACGGGTCATTTTCGAGTCATTTTCGAGTTGAAAGTTTCAACCCTGACCTTACCCGTTTAATTATCGTGTCGTGTCGTGTCAACCCGTTTAATTAAACGGATTGAAATCTCTTACCCAAACCCGTTTATTTCGTGTCGAGTTCGTGTCGGATCAGATTTTGCCACCTCTGAGCTAAATCGCTTAAGTGACATAAATGCTTCCTTAATTCTTGAGGGTCCCTCAAAGCTGCATATGGCCAAGTACCTGTTTGAAAACAAGCTACATAAACATTAATCGCTAAAGAAATCGCATTGGTAATCATGTTCGAAGAAAAAATCACGAAAAATAAATTCCTTTTGCACAAGAAATCCATCGCATTCGTATTAATCAAGGTTCACACAAAAAATAACAAAAAATCAACTGCATTCAAAAAAAATTATTATTTTTAAACTTAATTGACGATAACAATAATATATAACAACATAAATTATAAATTATATTATATTATTTTAAAGATTGATAATTATTTTAAATAACCATTATGACAGAAATAAAAATATATTAAAATAGATAATATTTATATTAATTAATATTCATAATAGAAAAAGTAACACTATATTGATAATTATATTTAATTTAATTAAAACGCAAGTTGCGAGTAACAGTCATTGAGTATTTAGGTGTGTTTAACTAGCTTCCAGCTGGTAGCTGGAAGCTGTAGCGTTAGTTTGTATATGCTGTTCGGCAAAAGTAGGTGGAATTTTTAAAATATGTAAAATTACATAAAAGGAGATCTGCGTAAATATTGGTTATAGTTTTAAAGGTATTCTAGTAAGTAATGATATAATTGGTAGGAGTTTTTTGTTAAATGCTACTTCAACTACTTTTAAAATAGTAGCGTTTTGTTTGAAATAAAAGCTTCAAGCTCGTGTCGCCGAATGAAGCTTTTTGTTTTTATTAAGGCTTTTTGCTAAACGCTGGAAGCTACAAGCTCTCAAACGCTCTGAAAAGCTCTGTGCCAAACACACCCTTTGTAATTGTAATAGATGTTTATTATTCAAAATAACCAAAAGTTTATGTATCAACTTAGTGTAAGAATTATTATTTTCTGAATAATGTCAATGACACAAAATTTTCTTACATTACTTTAACTTGCATAATGCGTGAAATTTCGTCTAGTTTAGTTATAATGACATCAATCAATTTTATTGATCTAAAAGGCCCACATTAATTATAAAATTCATATAGTAAACTTTTATATATATATATATATATATATATATATATATATATATATATATATATATATATATATATATATATATATATATATATATATATATATATATATATATATATATATATATATATATATATATATATATATATATATATATATATATATATATATATATATATATATATATATATATATATATAAAGAACTTAAGAATTTTTTTCAAAAAAAGTTATACCATTTTTTTTATTAGAGACTAAGGGTTTTAAAAAATTTTCAAAAAAAATCAACTTTTTTATATTTATATACATATGCATATAGATATTCACATGTCTATACATATAAGTTTTTTTTCAAAATCAAATATTTATAATTATTATAAAGGCTGCGATTTAAAGATTTAAAAAAATCAATTTTGTTTGCATACGCATATGACTATACATATACTATGCATATGCATATGCGAATGAATAATTTTTTTTTTTTTTGATTTTTTTTAATCTCTTAGTCGCATAATACTAAAAAATTGGGTATATTTTTTGTTTAAAAAACATTGGGTAGAAAAAAAGTTAATAAAATATGTTCTTAAGTTCTCTCATTTTTTTAGGTTCCCATTTGATCTTACCTATATATATATATATATATATATATATATATATATATATATATATATATATATATATATATATATATATATATATATATATATATATATATATATATATATATATATATATATATATATATATGATCCTTTATACAATGTATGCTTGTAGGAACTTGATAATTTTTTCTTTCTCCCAAGTGGTATGTTGGTTTGTCTCTTAAGGTCTTGAGGCATTGTATTCACTCCTTATTTGTTTGTTTTTCTACGTATTTTTCATTGACTTCTTCTTTATTGATAGTCTATTTGATTTAGAATGGCACTCCAATACGCTAATTATCATGCATATGTCTTTGTTGGTGTGGAATTTGATGAGGTCATATAGGGTGGGCGATATGGCTTTGAATGTATATAATCTGGTCCACCGTATAATGGCCTCATGTGAAGAAGGTCCTACTATCATTGTGAACTTTAGATGTTTCTTTCTTTGTTTCCAGCTGAAATCATCCTTAAGTGTGAATAGGAAGTTAATTATCCCTATTGACTCTAATTAATTGGATGTGAAGCTGAGTAGGGTGGATGATGTCCAACGTAATATTTGTTGTATCATGTATGGAGCGTTAAGAGGTAGTAATCATATAGAATGTTCGTTGAGCTTCTGCTATCTACTAGGATATATTCAATTGGTATGCAGCATATCCATCCTTTTGCTAGCAATGCTTCTTTGTCAGTGTGGTGTTTTGGGAATAGCTCGAAGCTAATTAACTGGATGTTATGTCCTTCATCTGTGAATTCTAAGTTGTTTTCTTTGGAGTACTTTCTATGATGAGTATCTCTAATTCTAGTAGATCGAGCTCTTTTTTGGGGATTTCCGGATGCATGTTTTTGCTGGGTTGTTCGTAGAGCTTGAGTTAATTCATAGAGTTGGACATTACAAACACAAAGATCTAATTCTCTTTCGATAATGTTATATCTGGCCGCCTCATGGCCTCGGATACCATGACATTTACAACATTCAGTTTCGTCTAAAGGGAGTCTTATTTTGTAGCTTGGGCATTTCTTATGGTCTGTAATTGCCAATACCTTTGGTTTTTTGGTAGATGCATAGTATTATATGTTGCATTCTGTTTTGGCCTACCATATCTTATGGTTCTTTGGTTGCATTAATTACAACCCCAACCTTGTCCGAGGTTTAATTTGCATTGCTCTAAATTCCTGGTTACAACTTGTTGAGCTGGAGCCATTACTACTTATACGGAGAGTTTACATTTCACATATTCTTTTTTGCTTTATATGAATTCCTTCCTTTTAGAAGAGTTCATACCATTTAGTAGCAAATGTTAAATTTAGGGATAGGGTGAAAGTTGAGGATGAGGTGCAACATATAATAGAGGTTAAAGCTGAGCATGAGGTGAAAGGTAGGGTAGAGGAAGAAGTAAAAAGTTATGGTGTAAAAATGTGTTTTGGATATACATTTTTCTAAGGATAAAAGTATGGAGAAGGTGGGAAGGTTTTGATTGTTTTTTCTGAATATGGTACCTACATAGTGTTAAAAAGCTTTGTTTTGTATGTATAAGCTTTAATATATTTTTGTATGACATTTTTGGAAGTAAATAAAATACAAAATATGATATTTGTTGTACTTTGTGCAGATAACTATACATATCTATACGTTGTTAATATGAATATAACTATATGCAAGTGGAATACAAGATGTGGTACTTTAATTATAATGAACTTAAATATCAGTGCACTTTAATAACAATGTATTTCATTGCATTGTAATTTGATAACATTGTACTTTAATATTATTGCACTTTAATATTAATGTACTTTACCAACAATGTACTTAATTGTGCTTTAATAGAAATGTCTTAATTGCATTGTACTTTAATAGCAATGCACTTTAATAGAAATATAGTCAAAAGCATTGTACTTAACAAAAATAATGTAGCTAAAACTTTGTACTTAACAACAATGTACTTCAATATCAATGTACTTAATAAGTTCACTAGCCATGTAATTTCCATGTGTCGTGTCACGTTGGACAAAAATTGTGACGTCAGCTTGCAAATGTCAGTAACCAGCAAAAGGACTGGTTGTGGACAAAAAAATTGTTCACAGATCCACCATGGACAACAATAATTGTTTGCACTTTTTCAATATTTTCCTTAAAAATATATCAATACGAGTTAAAGAAAATATCAAATATGAGTTAAAAATCGAGTTAACCCCACATTGCATGTGGTGTATAAACCACACGGGAAATATGTGGTACAAATGATGTGTTGTCGTTTGTCTTAATGTTTTAATGTATGCATTATGCTTGTGAAGGATTATTGAGAAATCATTTAAAGTTGTGTCGGAAGTTGATCATAAATGATAATGACATTCAAGGAAATGTCACTTCCATAACTTTAAACTCTTTTCTATAATTGATTTGCTATTCAAATATATAAATAAGTATTTGCTATTGGCTATTTTTTAGTATTAATTAAATAAATGATCATTTGACTATTTTTTATTTTAATCATTATTACTATTTCAAATATCACTATTGTTTTTAAGGCAACTTAATATATATATTTTTTAATTTTATGTAGTTTATAACTATTATATTATTTAAATAATAAAATCAATACCACTTTAATATATTTTAATTGTTATAAAAATAGTTTTGGTCAAAATTTTATTAGTTTGATATTTCGATTTAGATTTTTCGTTTAACATTCTATTTGAACTTTTTTTAACTATTTGAAAATGTGGTATTCAGAAAATTGTATCAAGTTTATTCAATATTTTGATTTATGTTTTAAATTTAACATCATTTTTAGATCAAATATGTTCGATTAATAATTATAATGTGGCAGCATTAAAAAATATAATATTTTACATCCAATTTAAACCAATAAATTAAGTATGTTAATGTAACACCCCAGCTTTTACAACATTTTTTTTAAACTTATAATACAAGCTTTTAATTATACAAACCATTCAAATCTTTACAAACGGGGTATCACAAATACATATCATAGTCATAGTTCAAACCTGTTTATTTTACATTTTTGTACAACTGAAGCTACGGTCCCTCACCCGACTCCTTTAACATCTTCCCTGCTTACCTGAGTACATAGCATTTTAAAAGAAAATACGTGAGACATAATGTCTCGTGAGCGTTAAGGGTTTAGACCCAAAACAGTTTTTCCATATTAACATTATTCTTAAAATTTTCAACATTTTATTTCCTATGAGCGCACCCATAGATATTCCTTATTATATACTGATACATTCCTACGAGCGCACCCGTAGGTTTTATACGAGACGCACCCGTATAACTACTTCCCCAATAGCATGAAACAGATTCATCTATCAAGGTAAGACAACTACTTCGCGACGGGAGGTACCATCCCAGTAGTGTCTTTTTGCCACCCCTACTGCAGCAGGCCGTGGTCTTTATCCGGATACTTCTCAACTTGTCAACAGGGATCAATTACTTTATTACTTTCTTTTTACCATTCCCGTACACACTTACTATTCCTTTATTCCATTTTCAGTTTCACAAAACATTTTGGTTCTATAGAACCATTTCCTTTTTCATTAAATCATTTTCATTTCTGTTAAATCATTTCAATTTCCATAAAACCATTTTGACTCCCAAAACATTCTTTAATAAAATTTATTTTGCTATGTACTCGAAAATCCACATAACACTCACCTCGAGTCACCTAGGAATCAGTTAGTCTTTTGCACTTCTTTTTCCTTCGCTCGGTTCACCGTATTTGAACCACCACCTATTATTTACAAAATATACGTTTATATTCAATTTATATATAACTATTAACTTTACAACACAAGAGTGCCATACTATGCAACTACAGGTTGTAATTAGACAACAACTATTGTTATACTAACTTCCTTTAAGTTATAAATTTCTCCCGAAATACGCGTATTTTACTACAGTACCCTCGGGAGGTCGTATTCCGGTTCCGACAATTTTCTACAAAGTTTTGGACCATAAGGGACTTATGTTTAAAATTTGAGGTCAAACGGACAAGTCTAACCCCAATTTTCAAAATAAAAACTCAAAATCCCTCCTCAGTTTATTACACGGTCGTGTAATATTGGCCATGGAAATTACACGGCCGTGTAATTTTTCTGGCTGATTTTCCCTTTAACAACATTACACGGTCGTGTAATATTGCCCTTGCAGATTACACGGCCGTGTAATTCTGCTGGGCTGTATTCGGGTCCGATTTTCGTTCTGCAGCCCCCTGTTTTCGCGTATTAAGCTCTTAATTCCTAACCTAACCAATATACATCATTCTATGACTAAAACCTTCGGTTTTTATCAAGTTTTAACCCATAGAAACAACTTAATCACACAAGTTCTTAATTTAGGGTTCTTGAGGAAAATGATCAATTCCTCTTATTTTCAACCGATTCCAGAAGTGGGATTGAGTTTCTAATGATGTTAAGAACATGTTTTCATGGTTAGAAACTCAACACACACTCCATACCACTTCTGTAACCCGTTTTTGCTCAACCCCAAAACCCCAAAATGCTTGAATTGAATTGTAAGGGTGGAATTCTTACCCCAAATAGCTTGGAAATCAAAACCTTGAAGTTAGTTGCTGATTTCTACTCAAAATCCCGAGAATCTTCGTGAACCTGCTCAAGCCTTCACTCTCTCCCGATGCTTCTATGAACTTCTGGGAAGTGGGAGATTTTTCCCACTATTTATACCTCCCAATGTTTCATTTCTAACCCACAAGTTCTTTTTCTACCAATTTGGCACCATAACTTAGTTTTTTATTACATCATACTTTTAATTTTTACATTAATATCCCTAGTTACAAAATATTTTACATTAAGGTTCAAAATATGGCAAAAGACCAATTTGCTCTTTTTCATAACGTTACTATTACACATACTTATTTTACATATTTTATTACAAGTTTTCACGGGTTCTTACAACCTCTCCTCCTTAAGAGGATTCCGTCCTCGGAATCTTCTCATAGTTCGTAAAATTGGGATATCTTCTCTTCATGTCTTCCAAAGTTTCCCAAGTCAAATCTGAACCCGATGAGTGCTTCTATTTGACCAAAACTAAATCAATTTCTTTATTCCTCAGCTTTTTGGTTCTCACTTCCAACATCGCTTCTGGTTCTTCTATCAGCTTATTCTGGGCCTCTACTTTTAAGTCTTCCAAACGGGATAACAAGTTCACTTTTCCCAAAATACTTTTTCAAGTAGCACACATGGAACGTATCATGTATACCACTCAGTTCACGTGGTAACTCTAACTTGAAAGCTTGTTCGCCAATCTTCTTTAAGATCTTGAAAGGTCCAATGTATCTTGGACTCAGTTTACCCTTCTTTCCAAATCTTACCACGCCTTTCCACGGTGATACTTTGAGCATCACCATATCACCTTCTTTTAAATCGTAAGGTCTCTTCTTCAAGTCTGCATAACTCTTCTGCCTATCTTGAGCAGCTTTCATATTAGCTTGAATTATTTTGATCTTTTCGTTTGTTATCCTTACAATTTCTGGCCCAGTTATTTTAGTCTCCCCTGCTTCCAACCAACACAAAGGGGTTCTACACTTCCTGTCATATAGAGCTTCGAATGGTGGCATCCCAATACTGGAATGATAACTGTTGTTATAAGAAAACTCTACCAATGGTAAGTGTTCGTCCCAATTCCCACCAAAATCTAAAACATACGATCATAGCATATCTTCCACAGTCTGAATAGTTCGTTCACTTTGCCCGTCTGTCTGGGGATGATAGGCTATACTCATTTTAATTTTTGTCCCCATTCGTTCATGTAGTGCTTCCCACAACTTTGAGGTAAATCGTGGGTCTCTGTCAGACACAATAGACAAGGGAGCTCCATGAAGTCTTATAACTTCATCCTTGTATATCTGCGCCAATGTTTCCAGTTGCGTATTTTCATTTATTGCCAAAAACATTGCACTCTTGGTCAAGCGGTCAACAATGACCCATATACTGTTATGACCTCTTCTAGTCCTTGGCAACCCAACTATGAAGTCCATGGTTATGTCTTCCCATTTCCCCGCTGGAATTTGCAGTGGTTGAGTATTTCCATATGGGGCTTGGTGTTCCGCTTTCACTTGTGCACAGGTTGCACATTTAGAAATATATTTGACAATTCTTTTCTTCATTCCCGGCCACCAGTACTGTTCTTTGAGATCCCGATAAGTTTTTGTACTTCCTGGATGAATGGAATATTTTGACTTATGGGATTCCTCTAGGATCAACTTCCTGATTCCACCAGCCTTTGGTACCCATACGCGAGCCTTTGGTACCCATACGCGATTTCTGACTGTCTTTAGTCCCTGGGTATTTTCCCCAAACACCAAGTCTTTCCCCAGCTTTTCCCTATTTAAATCTCCTCTTTCCAACACTTGTTTCTGCGCGTCTTTGATGCGTTCTATTAGACTTGATTTCAATTCGATCTTCATCAACCTCTCTTGACTTTTCTTTTCGTGAAACTTCCTGCTTAAAGCATCTGCTACCACATTCGCTTTCCCAGGGTGGTAAGCGATTTCACAGTCATAATCATTTATTAGCTCCAGCCACCTACTTTGCCTCATGTTGAGATCTTTCTGTGAAAATACATATTGCAAGCTTTTATGATCCGTGTACAAGGTGCACTTTGTTCCATACAGGTAATGCCTCCAGATTTTTAATGCAAACACAATTGCCGCCAATTCCAAATCGTGCGTTGCATACCGAGTTTCGGGTTCTTTTAATTGACGAGAAGCGTATGCTATCACTTTTCCCCGCTGCATTAGTACGTAACCCAATCCTCTATTAGAGGCATCACTATACACCACGAAATCTTCAGTTCCCTCTGGTAGGGTAAGAACCGGCGCATTACATAACTTCTCTTTTAGTGTTGCGAATGCTTTTTCTTGTTCTGCCCCCCATTCGAATTTCACCCCTTTTCTTGTTAGCTTCGTAAGAGGTACTGCAATTCGTGAAAAATCCTGGATGAATCGTCGGTAATACCCGGCGAGTCCAAGAAAACTTCTTACTTCCGTCGGGGTCTTGGGAATTTCCCATTTCATCACTGCCTCCACTTTTATTGGATCTACTTTAATACCTTGGATTGAAACGACGTGTCCAAGGAACTGCACTTCCCTCAGCCAGAATTCACACTTCGAAAATTTCGCGTATAACTTCTCTTTCTTTAAAACTTCCAGTACCGTTCTTAGATGATTCCTGTGGTCTTCCGCAGTCTTTGAGTAGATAAGAATGTCATCAATAAAGACAATAACAAACTTGTCAAGGAACGGTTTGCACACTCTATTCATCAAATCCATGAAAATTGCCGGGGCATTCGTCAGACCAAAAGGCATGACCAGGAATTCATAATGCCCGTAGCGAGTGCGGAAAGCAGTCTTCTCGATATATTCGTTTCTTACGCGCACCTGATGATAACCAGACCGAAGGTCAATCTTGGAGAAATAGTCAGTGCCTTGCAACTGATCAAACAGATCGTCTATTCGTGGTAGCGGGTAACGATTCTTGATGGTAATTTTATTGAGCTCGCGGTAGTCAATGCACATTCGCATCGTGCCATCCTTCTTTTTGACAAACAGTACCGGTGCACCCCAAGTCGACACACTGGGGCGTATGAAACCTTTATCAAGCAATTCCTGTAATTGTGACATCAACTCCCGCATTTCGGTCGGGGCTAAGCGGTATGGAGCACGGGCGATAGGAGAAGCTCCGGGTACAAGATCAATCTGAAATTCAACTTGTCTCTCTGGTTGCAAACCGGGTAAATCGTCTGGAAACACTTCAGGATATTCTTTCACCACGTCAATATCATGTACCGTTTTCTTTACTTTATATTCCATTATTACATACGCCACATAGGATAAACATCCTTTCATCAAACATCTGTTGACTTTCGCTGCGCTAATCAAATTGGACATCCTCTTGGGTTTTTCACCGTACACATACACTTTGCTGCCACCTGGAATTTTCACCGACACTATCTTTTTCCCACATGCGATTTTTGCATCATTGGCCCCAAGCCAATCCATACCAATGACAACATCAAAAGTCTTCACTCCAATCGGAAGAAGGTTCAACGAAAATTTTTGATCATCTATGCTGAGTTCGCAACCACGGTACACATGTTTTATCTCCACCTTCTTACCACTTGCCAATTCGACCTCACATACACAATCTAATGGTTCTAACGGTACGTTGAATTTTAGACCAAACTCATGGGACACAAACGAACACGTAGCACCGGAATCAAATAATACGTAAGCAGGTATCTGATTAATTAGTAGAGTACCTGAGACCACGTCTTGTGTCTCCTTTGCTTCTTCTCGGGTGAGTTGGAAAGCGCGAGTCTTCACCTTTTGGGGCTCCGTCTTTTTCTGCGCAGTTGATACCATTTTCTCGCCACCCTTCTTCGGACAGTTGAAACTATAATGCCCCTTTTCATGACATGAGAAACACTCGACTTCGCTGAGCTTCGGATAGGTACACTCCTTAGCCTTGTGGCCCGTTCTTCCGCAGTTAAAACAAGCTGCACTTCCCATCTTACATTCGCCCGTATGCTCTTTCCCACATTTCTCACACGTCTTCCGGCTACCCTGCTTGGTTGACATCACTATCGACTTTCCCTTCTTATTCCAGCTACTACTCCCGCCACTGAATTTACGTTTATCCCCAGAAACTTGCCTCTCCATTGTTCTTCGTTTCCACACATCTTCAACATTTCTTGCTGCCTCAAACGCAGCATCCATTGTTACCGCCCGTTTTACTTCCAATTCATACTCCCACGGTAGGCCTTTCATATAACGGTTAATTCGTGCCCGCTCCGTAGTGTAAATGTTTCCCATAAATGGTAGCATATCACTGAACTTTTTAGTATACTCGGCCACGGTCAAACTACCCTTCTTTAGTGTAAGGAACTCATCTTCAAGTTTTTCTATGTCCCGGAGGGGACAATATTTATTCTTCAGGCGGGTGGTGAATTCGGTCCACGACCATTTATAAATTACATCCTTTCCAACCAGTTCGTATAAGGTATTCCACCAGACCAACGCATCGTCTTTCAACATTCGTGAGGCATAGTAAACTTTATCTTTCTCATGACATTTACTGACCTCCAGTACTTGCTCTGTCTCCCGTATCCACCGCATCGTAACTTTAGGCTCGAAGCTACCATAGTATTCTGTTGGTTTACATGCCAGGAAAGTTTTGAAGGAACATCTCTTCTTGTCTTCTGTCCCCACACTATCTTCCTCTGTAACCGAATCTCCGTTAGTAGGTCTCCAAGAAGCATCATCTGCTGAAGGATTAGGATGTGGGTCCCCCAGCCGTGTGTTCAACATTTGGCGCATATCTTCCCTCATCTCCGTCTTTAGATTGCTAATAAGGTTTTGAATAGCCTCCAAAGTCACAGGTGGAGGTTGCGGTATTGGATTTGGGTTAGGACCCATGTTAACCGCATCATCAACAGGGTTATCTCCATGGGACGGGGTACGACTTGCTGTCCGTCCTTCACTGAAAACGTTCTGATCTCCACTCTCCATGTACTATATAAAATGAGTAAGATTTACGTTTATTATTCCACATAAATATATTTTATCAATATATCTGAAAGCTGTAGCATGTGATCTTCCTATAGAACTTGTGTTCCCAAGTGTCTCTATACTACTTTCCACAACCAAATTCCTCAGGGCCCCCGTGACTTCACCATTTCCAAAGCATATCCTGTGGTTACAATAATACGGGCCCAATATTATTTTAACCACCTATATACCTTGGCTCTGGTGTTATCACAAGATCCCCTGATTCATCGGTTTCTGTGGATTCCAACATTGTATTTTACCGACTCTACCCCGTTAGTTAGTACCTAGTACTACTACTTTACTTACTATTAATCCACTAGTTTAAGCCTAGGATGGTTACCCAACCTAATTCGCTTAAACCATGGCTCTGATACCAAATTGTAACACCCCAGCTTTTACAACATTTTTTTTAAACTTATAATACAAGCTTTTAATTATACAAACCATTCAAATCTTTACAAACGGGGTATCACAAATACATATCATAGCCATAGTTCAAACCTGTTTATTTTACATTTTTGTACAACTGAAGCTACGGTCCCTCACCCGACTCCTTTAACATCTTCCCTGCTTACTTGAGTACATAGCATTTTAAAAGAAAATACGTGAGACATAATGTCTCGTGAGCGTTAAGGGTTTAGACCCAAAACAGTTTTTCCATATTAACATTATTCTTAAAATTTTCAACATTTTATTTCCTATGAGCGCACCCATAGGTATTCCTTATTATATACTGATACATTCCTACGAGCGCACCCGTAGGTTTTATACGAGACGCACCCGTATAACTACTTCCCCAATAGCATGAAACGGATTCATCTATCAAGGTAAGACAACTACTTCACGATAGGAGGTACCATGCCAGTAGTGTCTTTTTGCCACCCCTACCGCAGCAGGCCATGGTCTTTATCCGGATACTTCTCAACTTGTCAACAGGGCTCAATTACTTTATTACTTTCTTTTTACCATTCCCGTACACACTTACTATTCCTTTATTCCATTTTCAGTTTCACAAAACATTTTGGTTCCATAGAACCATTTCCTTTTTCATTAAATCATTTTCATTTCCGTTAAATCATTTCAATTTCCATAAAACCATTTTGACTCCCAAAACATTCTTTAATAAAATTCATTTTGCTATGTACTCGAAAATCCACATAACACTCACCTCGAGTCACCTAGGAATCAGTTAGTCTTTTGCACTTCTTTTTCCTTCGCTCGGTTCACCGTATTTGAACCACCACCTATTATTTACAAAATATACGTTTATATTCAATTTATATATAACTACTAACTTTACAGCACAAGAGTGCCATACTATGCAACTACAGGTTGTAATTAGACAACAACTATTGTTATACTAACTTCCTTTAAGTTATAAATTTCTCCCGAAATACGTGTATTTTACTACAGTACCCTCGGGAGGTCGTATTCCGGTTCCGGCAGTTTTCTACAAAGTTTTGGACCATAAGGGACTTATGTTTAAAATTTGAGGTCAAACAGACAAGTCTAACCCCAATTTTCAAAATAAAAACTCAAAATCCCTCCTCAGTTTATTACACGGTCGTGTAATATTGGCCATGGAAATTACACGGCCGTGTAATTTTTCTGGCTGATTTTCCCTTTAACAACATTACACGGTCGTGTAATATTGCCCTTGCAGATTACACGGCCGTGTAATTCTGCTGGGCTGTATTCGGGTCCGATTTTCGTTCTGCAGCCCCCTGTTTTCGCGTATTAAGCTCTTAATTCCTAACCTAACCAATATACATCATTCTATGACTAAAACCTTCGGTTTTTATCAAGTTTTAACCCATAGAAACAACTTAATCACACAAGTTCTTAATTTAGGGTTCTTGAGGAAAATGATCAATTCCTCTTATTTTCAACCGATTCGAGAAGTGGGATTGAGTTTCTAATGATGTTAAGAACATGTTTTCATTGTTAGAAACTCAACACACACTCCATACCACTTCTGTAACCCGTTTTTGCTCAACCCCAAAACCCCAAAATGCTTGAATTGAATTGTAAGGGTGGAATTCTTACCCCAAATAGCTTGGAAATCAAAACCTTGAAGTTAGTTGCTGATTTCTACTCAAAATCCCGAGAATCTTCGTGAACCTGATCAAGTCTTCACTCTCTCCCGATGCTTCTATGAACTTCTGGGAAGTGGGAGATTTTTCCCACTATTTATACCTCCCAATGTTTCATTTCTAACCCACAAGTTCTTTTTCTACCAATTTGGCACCATAACTTAGTTTTTTATTACATCATACTTTTAATTTTTACATTAATATCCCTAGTTACAAAATATTTTACATTAAGGTTCAAAATATGGCAAAAGACCAATTTGCCCTTTTTCATAACGTTACTATTACACATACTTATTTTACATATTTTATTACAAGTTTTCACGGGTTCTTACAACGTTAAAACTTGAAAAATTAAGTTTAAAATATTTATTTTATTTTCATTTATCTCACATTAATTAACTAAATTGTAATCATTATTAGAAAATTTTTAAAAAGTTATTTTAATGTGGTGCAAGTATTGATGCTTTTAGACCATTCACAATACATATCACGGAGCAACCGTGATGCTTAGACAGCACCCCATCACGGTCGTGCACATCGTCGCATGTGCACCATGATGGGTAAATTCGTGATCCCATGTGACCACCTTCACGCTACACCACCACCAATCACCATTAACTAGCCGTTGAACGGCTAGAAAAAAAAAACTTTTTTTAGTTTTACAAAATTTTACTTATAAATATATACACAACTTACCTCATTCAACATACATTCAAAATATCTCTCTTATTCTCATACACACACACAGACACACACACACACACACATACACACACACACACACCAAAAATATGGATTATTTGGAGAAGATGTAATTTTTTAAACAATTCGATTCAGACGATGTAGAGTTTATTAGAACATTCTTTAATGTTGTTGTGAATGCGGCCGATGAAGAGTCTTCAAACGTTAGACAATCAAGAGCTGTTATCAACCGAGATCGGCAAGCTGCACATGATCTTTTGGTACGTGACTATTTTACTGATAATCCTCTTTATGGTGACAAACATTTTAGACGTCGT
The DNA here is from genome assembly GCA_023525715.1 of Cichorium intybus. Taxonomy (NCBI): domain Eukaryota; kingdom Viridiplantae; phylum Streptophyta; class Magnoliopsida; order Asterales; family Asteraceae; genus Cichorium; species Cichorium intybus. The sequence continues at coordinate 45,509,228 of CM042016.1, read as the reverse complement.
TATCGTTTAAATATAGACTTATTTTTACGCATTAGCAACGCTTTAGAGGCACGATATGATTATTTTAAGCAAAAACCAGATGCTAGAGGTAGAATGGGTTTCAGTTGTATACAAAAATGTTCGGCTGCACTTAGGTATTTGGGATTCGGCATAACAGATGACGTTAGTGACGAGTATTTGAAAATGACTGAGAGGACTGTAAGGGATTGTGTGGATTGGTATTGTGCATGTGTTTGGTAAAAAGTATTTGCGTAAACCTACAGCACATGATATCGAGAAATTATATTTGGCACATGAAACGAAACATGGTTTACCGGGAATGATTGGTAGCCTTGATTGAACCCATTGGGCATGGGAAAAAATGTCCAACTGCGTGGCGAGGGCAATTTACCTAAGTTGACGTAGGTGAGCCAACTATGATATTGGAAGCTGCTGCATCACAAGATTTGTGGATTTGACATGCGTAATTTGGAGTTGCAGGGTCTAACAGTGACCATAATGTTCTGAATCAGTCTACCATTTTCAATGATATTTGGACCAAGCGAGCACCTGATATGTCATTCACAGTGAACATATATGAATACAAACACGGTTACTATCTTTGTGATGAGATTTATCCAGATTACACCACATTTGTGAAGGCGTACGCTGTACCTCGAACTGAAAAAACAAAGAAGTTTACACGAAGACAAGAATTTGCTAGGAATGACATAGAGAGGACATTTGGGGTCCTTAAGCAAAAATGACATGTGGTCAAACACGCTGCACGACTCTTTGACGACGAAAGGATAACCACAATTATGTAAGCGTGCATCATTTTACATAATATGATAATTGAAGAAAAATGTAGATCGATTTGCACATACGACGAGGCCGACGTAGTTAACCCAAATCAACAATTCATTCCCGGTTCGGCCGAATATTTAGAACGAGTAGTAGAAATTCAAGATTCCGAAACGTGCCAATATCTTCGAGAAGACTTAGCGGAGCATGTTTATCAAAACTGTTTGAATGATGACGGGTAATATTATTATTGAATTTTCTTTATGGTTTTCTAAGTAATGTTTTTTTAATGAAAAATTAGGTTTTTATTTATTTTTGAATTTTTTTTAATTAAAAAAATGAGGTGGTCTGATGAAATATGATGAGTATTTCTAGTGTGGTGTGACGAAAATATGGTAATATGTGATGCTGAGGTGGTGATGATGTGACATCCATCACTTGTGATCATGTGATGGATATCCTATTAGCCTTATATAGATAAAATCCCTATGGCTATGAGGAGTGCCTCACTTGGTTCCCACATGAAAAGTGGTGCCACGTCACCGACACATCATCTCACATGCTTACCACACCACCAAGGAAATACTCACCACTCCACATCATCAAATTATTTATATTTTGATTTATTTTTAATAGAACTCCAATTCTTTTTTTATTTAATTTAAATACAAACATAAATTAAAATCCCGAAAATTAAAATTTCATTAAAATAAAAGCATTACAAATCCTAAAAATTAAAATTACAACCCTAAAAATTAAAAACTACATCGACTCAAAAATTAAAAATTACGAAAATAACAACTAAAAACGCTGCTCGTCGTCGTCGTTGTGTTCCATCCGATTTTCGTATATATGCTCCGTCAAATCGTGGCGAAGATTGCCGTGCGTTTCCTTGCTATGTATTTCCAGAACACATGCAAAGTATTGGGGACTACCGGGTACCAATTCTTGGTGCGGATTTGCAGCGTCGTGCGGATTATACATACAAATTGCCCGACCTTTTTCTTCTGTTAGCATATTGTGTAAAATTATTTTTTTTAAAACCCACTTTCCCAACGTCTCTTTTCCTCAACGTTCAATTTTTTTTTGGTAAAGAGGACGGTACCTCGGGCAAATTTTATTAATAAAAAGAATAAATACAATTTAAGGCTGGGGACTCCCCACCTATGAAACAACAAATATACCCATTGGGACAGGCCCCAAAGGACAACAAGGCTAAACTAGGAACCAAAACAAGATTTGGAACCAGAGGACATATCATGAACATAAAAAGCAAACATCCTGCAAAAAAAACAAACCAAAAAAGCAGAGAAATATATAGAAGAGAATATGATAATGGAGAGAGAAAGAGAGAATTATGGACCATAGTGGAAAGAAGAAAATATATCTGTCAACCTTAGGGTAGGGACCAGACCCTTTTAGCCAAATTAACATTAGGGGAAGGTTTCATAGACAGACTCATCAGTCTACAACGGACATCATCAATAATAGTCTTGACAACCGTATGATACGATATTCTGTTATTCTTAAAAATCCGGTTATTTCTTTCCTGCCAAATGTGGTAGATAGCTTCCGCAAGCACAAGTCTTCGGATAACGGACCAGACGGTCTTATCCTTAGAGATGGGCTTGAGAAGATTGATGATATGTGTCCAGCAATTAGTGGGGAAGGAAAGGTGCATAACATGCTGAAGATCATGCCAAACCATAGAAGGGAAAGAACACTCAAAGAAAAGATGTGGAAGGGAATCGAAACAATCACCACAGAAGGCACAGATGAGGTTGGCGTTAGTCTCCCAGCTTTTGATTTTATCATGGGTCTTGAGTCGATCTTTGAGAGCTACCCAGAGAATGAATGCATGTCTAGGGATATTCTGGGAGAACCAAACAAGATGATACCAGTCGACAGGCTGATCCAAGGGGCGTATAGAGTGCCAGACAGAACGGACCGAAAAAGGAGAGACCTTACCGTCTCAAGATCTCCAGAGTAGTTTATCAAGAACGGACGTCGATAGAGAAGGGGGGTTATGAGAAAGCAGAACGGGATAGGAGTTCAGCCAGTAATAGGGGCGCACCCAACACCCATTGAGGACAAGGTCAGCAACCTTAGAATCAGGAGTGAAGCCTGCAGTATAGATGTTACGGGCGGTTAAGAACTGAGAGAGTGGACCAGCAGGATGCCAGTTATCGAACCAAGCAGACGTACAGCAGCCATCACCAATCTTGGAGACAATAAAGTCCCTGATCTTACCCCGCATGTCGAGGATATTGCGCCAGGCATAGCCCGTACCGCGTTTCTTGGGTGCATCCCAGAAGTTACGACCACATAGGCGGTACGAGTGGATCCATCTGACCCAGAGAGAATCCTTATTAGAAAGGAGTCTCCAGGTATGGGAAGCCATAAGGGCAATATTCCAAACAGCAAGGTTACGAATACCCAGACCACCATGGGTCTTAGGGAGACATACAGTCTTCCAAGAGACTTTAGCTTTACCATTGCACCAGAGGAAACCCTAGTGAGTTTCTCAATCTCGTTAGAGATTGATTTAGGAAGAATAAAAACGGAAGCCCAATATATTTGCATGGAAGAAAGGACAGAGAGGATGAGTTGGAGACGACCGGCAAAAGAGATACACTTGTTCTTCCAGTCGTTAATCCTGCATTTGACTTTATCAACAAGGCCTTTACAGTCCTTGTGGACAAGACGAGTGGTGATGATAGGGACACCAAGGTATCGGACAGGGAAAGATCCCTCCGGAAACCTAACAATACGATCAATGGAAGCCCTGGGCCTCTCACCAACATTGCAATAGCAGGCTTCACTCTTTGCTTCGTTAGGGTGGAGTCCAGAGATCCTAGAGAATTCAGCAAGAGAGTCAAAAATGAGACCAACCGAAGAGCTATCGCCATGACAGAAGAGAAGAAGATCATCGGCAAAGCAGAGGTGGGTGATACTTTGCTCCTCACATTGCCGATGGAATTTAAAAGAATCGGAGACAGATATGTTTCTCTTGATCATAAGGTTAAGTACCTCTATGACAAGAGTGAAGAGATAGGGAGAGAGGGGGTCACCTTGACGAATGCCCCTTTGACCGTCGAAGAATCCGTGCATATTACCATTGATGCTGACAGAGTAAGCAGCAGTGGATACACACGTCATTATCCAGTCAATCATACGAATGGAAAACCAAACCCAACCAAGATGGTGCGAAGAAAAAACCAGTCAACCGTATCGTAAGCTTTTTGGATTTCGATTTTAAACACACACCTAGGTGGACCACGATGACAATGATAATCACGCATGATCTCCTGGACAAGAAGAACGTTGTCAGTGATCAAGCGCCCTGGAATGAAAGCATACTGGTTTTCATCAACCAGAGAAGAGAGGTGGTTCTTGATACGATCCGCAATGATCTTGCTGATACATTTGTAAACAACGTTACAACAGGCGATGGGACGGAAATCAGAGACTTTAGACGGGGAGTCAACCTTGGGGATGAGAGCAAGCACGGTGTTGTTGAGCGACTTAAGGAGTTTACCAGAAGAGAAGAACTCCTTAACCGCCGAACAGACATCGTGCCCCACGATATCCCACGCAGACTTGAAGAATTTAACCGAGAAACCATCCGGGCCGGGCGCTTTATCGTCGGCCATCTGGAACAAGACGCACTTAACCTCTTCATCCGTAACAGGAGTAAGCATGGCTTCAGATTGAAGAGGGGAGAGCTTATTAGAGAAGAGGGAACACGGGTCACGAATAGCAAGGGATGGGTGGGCCGAACCCAAGAAATTTTGAAAATGGGAGATGAACAGTTTGGGGAGGGCATCCCCAGAAATCCATTGGCCCTGGGCATCCTGGATGGAGTCGATACGATTGCGAGAATTACGGTTTTTAACAGACTTGTGGAAAAAAGCAGAATTTTTATCACCCTCACGTAGCCAGTAAACCTTAGCCTTCTGTTTCAGGAACCTCTCTTCATCTAGGCAAGCCTCGTTATAAGCGAGAAGGAACCTGCTATGTTCGTCACGGAGATCCCTATTGAAAGGGTCCCGGTCCAGAGCAATCTGAACTCTATCAAGCTCAGTACGAAGAGAGATAACCTTAGAGAAGAGGTTGCCCTGGCTACGTAGCAGCTTACGCAAAGGCGCTTTCAGATTTTTCAGGTTTTGGAAAACCTTATACATCTGATGGCCGGGGATATCGGGGTCCCAAGAAGAAGCCACAACATGTTTAAACTCCTTCTTATAAGTCAGAAAATTAGGAAACTTGAACGGTTTAGGCTTGAACGTGGATCTGAAGGGGAGAGAAAGCACAACAGGGGAATGGTCGGACGATCGGTAAGGGAGAAAAGTGACATAAGCAGGCTGATTACCCAAGACACGGTCAAGCTTCTTGAGTATGCCATCAGAACCGTTAAGGAGACTTGGTCCAGGTGTAGAAAAGACCTTTGAAGTTAAGGTCCTCCATCTCAATCCGATTCACACAGTCCCTGAAATCATCCATGCCACGAGAGATACCAGACGCCCCAGCGGTGCTATCTTTCATGTCAAGAGCAACATTGAAATCACCCAACACGATCCAAGGGGCAGCTTTTACAAAATGTTTATGAGCCGCAAGAGAATCCCATAGAGAGCGACGTAGCATGTGATTATTATGAGCATAGATGAAAGAGCAGAAGAAGGATTTATGAGAAGCACGAATTTTGACGCTGAAATGCATAACCTGATCATTGGAGTCGAGAAGCATCATATCAACAGCCAGCGGGTCCCAGGCAACCACAATTCTAGTCCCCCGAGTGCAAAAAAGCCCGTTAGAAGACCAAGACCAGGAGCCAAAGACACGACTACAAATACGGGGGAGATTATGGAAGGAGGCACGAGTCTCTATTGCGGCATAAATTTGAAGATTTTGATCGCGAATAAGCTCTCTCAAAGCTTTCTGATGAGAAAGCTTACAGAGACCGCGAGTGTTCCACACAGCGACGTGCGTCATATGGAAACCGAGAGTGGGGTGGAGTCCATCCGCTCGGACGCCGAAGCTATCATAAGGTGATCATGAGGGGATCCAATATCTCCTACAATGAACTGGGCAGTTTCCCCATCATTAGAGTCGACCTCAATGCATTTATCCTTGTCGAAGAGGTGATCAGTATCCGTAATAAAATCATCAGAAATAATGGGGGAGGGAGCATGCGTATGGGGGGAGGGGGGAAGTGAGAGTGGGATTATCTGTGATGTCGGTTAAACAACTCTCAAAAACGGAGAAGGCATTGAAGATAGGAGTGGAGCGTACAGACTGTTTCGGGGGCGTGGTGGAAGAAAGGCGGACGATGGGGGTAGGGAAACCGGGTGGGGGATTATCAGAAAGGGGGGAATGGGGGGGGCGGTTCTTATTAGGAACCGGGCGGAACTCAAAACGCGACTTATTTCTATTATTTTTAAAATTATTTTTTTTTTGGAAAAATAGTTTTCTTGCGAAGTGTTTTGGTATTTTCCACTCGAATTACTTTTAGAAGACTCATCGTTTTTCTTGTCATATTTAGAATCTTGTTTTGAATAATTTTTCTTTTTTGAAACCGTAATAAAATCATCACTTTTATCTATACTGGTATAAAATTGAGGTTGATCTAGCTTATCCGTAGTTGTGGGAGAAGTAGCATTAGCTTTAGCAATAACTTGCATACACACATGTGTTTCATGACCAAACACCTTACAATGGGAGCACATAGGCGGTTTCCATTCATATTCAACTCTAAGAGTATGAGTAGAAAATTCAAGAGTATCGGGATCAGGGATTCGAATCATCACTTTGTCAACCCATGTGGGACGCGTGGGTACTTCTAGGAGTACACGTGCATAAACGGCTTTATCAGCAGCATAAGTGCACATGTTTGCCGTATAAGAGTCCATGGCAAGCGGCTTTCCAATTTTAGAAGCAATGTGACTTAAGCCTTCCTCACTCCATGTCTCATAAGGGATGTCATGTATTTTAATCCATAGAGGAAGTTTGTCATGGTTATTTCTATGAATGCTAAGTCCGGGTCTCCATTTTTGCATAACAATGGTCGCACCCCTAAAAGTCCATGGGCCGTGGGTTATAACATGTTGGAGACCTTGGTCGTTGTTAAATTTAAATAAATAAACTCCATTACCATTTAACAAAACGTCATCAAGACCATGTTGGGACCACATCTTAGAAGAGAGAAAACGAACATCCGAGTAATTCATTTTGCCTCCAACAAAATAACCACATATGGTCCGCGCATGAGTCTGACAAATTTTATTAACGACAGTTATCGGGATATCAACGGGCACGTCAACATCGTTACTTAAGTTAGGGATGAAGCGAAAATTGTCGCTTGAGTGTTTGTGCGAACCACTCAAAATGTTTGCTTGTGAGTTAATGAGTAACAGTAGTTTACGGGACCAAGCGTTATTATTTATGTTTTCATTACCAAAACTGGAATTAACAACATTGTAATTAGCGGGCTTGGATATCAAAAGATCTTTATTACTAAGAGGTCTAATAACCATTGCCCATTTAGAGTTAATAGATAAGTTGGGCTTAGGAGGGCTTATAGAATTAAAACCTAAGGTGTGCTTAGGATGAGGATGGCCCAAGATTGAAGAAGGCTTAAAATGAGGAGGATAGGAGGGGTTTGGTCCAAGGATGGACTTGTTCGATCGGTTGGAGTATATGCCGCCAACCTCATTTGGAAAAAGAATTTTTTCAATGTCATATGAGCTAGAAAGGTTATCATGAGAAAAGGAAAAGTTGGTGGAAGAAATTGTCTCTTTGTCAGCCATAGTAGTGTCATAATGTTGGTCAAATTTTTCATTAGCATGGGACCCCATATTTGAATTCACGGTAGATTGGTCCAGCACTTTATTTCCAAGATAAAGAGTGTCTAAATTTTCATCATGAGTGTACGTAATAGGGGGGCACAATTGATAATATTTAAACCTTTTTCTAAAGTAGAGAAATTATCATTTATAGGGTTAAAGAGGCTACCTTTCATACCGTGTTTCTTAGCAGCTGGATCGGAGTTGACCGTTGGTCGAGTGGAGGGTAGACGTCCAAGGTCTGATGTGACATCGCCGGTATGCATGACCGTAGAGCAGTCCTTGACATCAATAGGAGAGGGTTGGGCGGACACAGCACCACCATATGCGGAAGCCTCAATCACGTTACCGGCGACTACTAAATCATCTCCATCACGTCCGTCTTCCAACAGCATACCATCGGAGGGATCGTCTTCATCTTCACCTTCGTTTTCATTGGAGGTAATAGCGTCCTCCACCATACCGTCCTCCATCATCGGACCATCTCCGCTAGTGGTATCATGCACATAGTCAAGCACCCCGCATTCCACAGTCGGTATCAAAATATTATAACCTGATCTGGATCCGTCACGTTCCAAATTGACAGAGGATTGAATCAAACCAGTGGAAAACAAATCAGGAATGGGACTGATTCCTTTAGCAACCACGACTTGCTGTTTCTCACCAACAAATCCCGATTTTGAAGAAGCCACACCATCAAGAATATTAAGATTGTTTTCAGTTTCAATTTTCTCCCCATTTTCTGTAGTTCTTTTCCGTTGAATGCAAGCTTCTTTTTGTTGTATATCTTTTTTAGTCTTGTAATCCAACCATGAACATTTTTTTGATGGTTCTTTGAAGATGCGTGGATGATATTGCACTTTTGCCTTTTTCCTTTCTTTTACAGAATTGAACGAAAAATCAGATTCATGGACATTCCGGGCAGAAAACTTATGGGTTTGAGGTTGTTGATCCATCATAACACCATCATTAGATAGTAGGATGAAATCACAACCTGGGGAATCATCATCCATGACGAATATCAGCCAAAGAAACTAACAGAACTCAAGAATACCTTTACACTGTGTAATTTTCAGTTTGACGAGAGAGATAATTAGGACGTTGCACCACCCACGCTGAGCCACGGCCACGCCACCCACGCCAGAGGGGCGGTGCACCGCCCCGTGGCCAGGCGCCACGTAGAGATACGCCGGTAATTTTCTCCCAACATTGTCGTCAAGATCTCGTTTAATTCGCATTCAATCTTTACGTATCATTGAAGTTACGTTCTTCGTTCTTCTTGCCAGATATTGACGATTACCAATCCAGAGTTGCTTCGTTTATTTGCAGTTTTACTTTTCGCTCAACATTCACGCGATTATTTGCTTGATTCGTCGCAGCCATGGCCGCAACTAGTTAATCGGAATTCGCCAACATCACATCAATCGGCCAAGAATTGAAGGTAATAACACATCTACATGATTTTCAAGTGATAGGCATTATGAAATTTCTAACATACATTCAAGCATCCATCACTTATACGACACATTCCTACTCAATACATGATAATTGACGCTAGCATCTCGACTATTTCACATAACCAATAGGATCCTTTACATCGCTATGTTCATCAATACTTTTCATTCTACGAAATTTAAACGAAGAAATTGCCGAAACTGGTTCATTTGTTGCTCGAACAAAACTGTAGCACATCGCCCCTGATATCGTCCCTGTTATCGGGCCAACAATATACACCCAAATACTCCTATAAACATTGCTCGCTATTGCTGGTCCAATCGTGCGTGCTGGGTTCATAGATCCCCCTGATACTGGTCTGAAACATCAATTTCACTTTAGGTTTTTCTCTTTCACAACATTATTTAGATTCTCTGATTAATAAAAGTTTAGATTCTTAAGCTTTACCCTGCTAAGATTGAAGTAATGCATACTGATGATCCTACTGCTATACCTGCAAGCTCTCCCACCTGAAAACAATTTTAGAACCGTTTACTTGATAACTTCTAAATTTTTTAAAAAGGGAAATGTAAGGTGTTCTTACGGCTTTAGAATCAGTTGCTACAGCTGAAGTGACGAACATCATTGTGAAAGTGACAATGATTTCCATTATTAGAGCTTGTAAATCTGTCCCTGAAGGTGTAGTTGTACCTAAATGTTTTATAGGATGTAATAGAACCTTTAGGGCAAATGAAGCTGATATAGATCCTATCAGTTGTGCTCCTGCATAGAAAGGAACCTGCATACACAATAATCACATATAAATATATAGATATTCATGCTACACATCGAATGATCATAATATATTAATTAATTCAAACTAGTTATATACGAATAATTTATTTAATTATAACTGATTAACAATATAATTTATAAAGTTCTTGTAACAAAAAAAAAGGAAGACGAATATACAAAAAGTTAATAAATATATGGAGTATTTCCGGAAATCTATGTATTTTAGATAAAAAGACATATACTTAGAATATTTTTTTTTAATGTAAAAAATATTTTATAGTTATAATCACTGAATAATGCACCAAATTTTACATCAAACAAAAGTATAACCTTTTTAAGTTTTAATGGCAACTAGTATTGGGCCCTTATGGCCCAAATTATTTCATGTCTTAATTGGCTTTGTATTATTCAGATAAATGTCATAATTAATTGTGCAAAAATGTAGAATAAAACAATGTATTGGAGTTTAGGGTAAGTACTTGATTCCATGGGAAATGTCTAACGGTTGCAAAAGCTATGGTGACCGCCGGGTTCATATGTGCACCGGAAATATGTCCAACTGCATAAATCATAACCGTCACAATGAGGCCACCGGAAAGTGAGGCTCCAAGATGAGACACGCGGTGGTCATCGGTTGTTGAAAGTGCCGCCGCTCCACATGTCACAAACACCAACAAAAAGGTGGCCACCACCTCCGCCACCACCTAGTCAAACATAGTTACACCACCATAATCATCAACATAGCCCAAAAAAAAAAAAATCTAGAAACCGATTGCATTTTTATACAAGAATAATGGGAAAAAGTGTTTATAAAGTGAACTTAACAAACACATTTGGACTACAAAAAATGTTATTGTTTTGTGTATAAGTTTGATTGATTAAAATGTTAAAAATCAATATACTTATCTGTCTAATGGTTGATGAGTGAAATTCCATACAGGAGGTCTAAGGTTTAAACAATGACACACCCAAAATATTACTAGTGTTCTACGATGACCTCCCAGGTAGTGGTCCAATGATTAAATCCTGTCGTGGGCTGCTCAGATGGTGCGGTTTACCATCTGTTTTTTTTAATTTGTAAGTTGTGTGTTTTTTTTTTTTTTAATTTTTATCAACATTGGTTATAAAAAACACACTCAATTCTTTAAAATAAAACAAACAAACCCGAAAACAAGCAAACAAACATATATTTGTTTTTTTAAAAATCAAAACCGGAATTTTTTGCTTTTAATAAAAAAATGAACCGAACTGTTCTCATTTGTAACATCAATACAAAAACAGCCATGATGAAAAACGGTACATTACCTTTCGGAGAAAACCTGGAGGGTAATAAACTTGAAACATTGTACTGACTTGAAGTTGTTGATTTTTTGGTGTGTCTATCGCGATGGACAATTCGTCTGTATCACCACTTGAATGCGCTTTCGACATGGCTCTAGACGTTGATGCCATGAAAGATGTAGTTATTGTCGTAGCTTTAAAACGACATATATTTTTGACATATTCTTAAGTGCCTAAGGATTTACCATATATAGAATCTAAATTCCATCCATCTATCCCCATCACTCAAACTTTAAATGAATGGATAACTTACAAAAATCCATTATATGGAATTGCAAGAACAAGACGTCATATGCACTTTACCTTTGCTACTATTTGAATCCCATTAGAACCTAAAAGCGACAACATCATATATGCATGACAAATGAAATTTTGACATCATTTCAAGTGATATTCTAAAAAATGGTTTCTTTTACAAAGTATAACAATGACTTTACACCAAGCAAACTATATGTAGGTTATAGTAACATCAAATGATCAATAAATAATTAAATAATAACTATGAAATGCAAAAAGGGCTTCAAATAGTAATGGTATTGGCAAAAGTTGGTATCTAGAAAGCCTGCCTCCAAATTAATCTAAATCTAAGAATTTAAACAAAAAGAGGACATTGGAAAAATCAACGTTGAATGTGTTTAGCATAATTAGAGAATAAGTATCAATCATTTTGGTGAACAAAACTATGCATCAATGTTATTTGGTTAAATACGTTCATAAATAAGAATTAATGTTAATTCCTTTAAAGTAAAAATTAACAAAAAAGTACGTTCATTTTTGTACAATTTTCTAATGGTACTCACTTTCTTCCTAACGAATACATTCTTTATTTCTATTGTTCTTTTTGGGTATAAGAGATCATATTTACTATAAATTCAATAAATAATTTATATAAAATTCAAATATAAAAAATCTATTATTTACTTTAAAAATCTGTCGACAGATAAAAAACTTATATTTGAAGAAATCTTATGATAATTTTTGACATATATGAGAAACAAACACGAGTTTTCATTCATTAATGGAATAGTTAAAATGTTGTAAAACAAATATATTATAAGAAGCATTGTAACATAAAAGCGATATTTACAAATGTTTTGTCATAATAATCATAATATATGTTAAACTAAAATCCAAATCTACAATTTTTTTTTTTAATTTAGGAGACCAATATATAATGATATTGACTTCAAGGTGATAACAATACCGATGGAGTCTTTAGCTGAGTATTTGGGTTCGTTTGCTCTTTTAACGGAGATAAAAATATGTTAATTAACAACCAACATTTATTTAGAATTACAATTACCCGTTTGATGAATTCTTTTTATACCATTTGAGTTATTGAATTAACAATAATTTTTATCTTATGACAAGTTAGTCTGAACGTTAAAGATATTGATGTGCTCAGTTTCAACCAAACCATCACAGGCAATTTTGATGCCATGAATCAACCGAATTCTTGAACAACAAAAGTAAACTGTTTGTAGTTTAGACTTATCGTAATACCCATCACGGGGTGTCCGTGATGCCCAGTTGGCGCCCCGCGCCCCATCACGGCCGTGCACACCATCCCGGGTGCACCGTGATGGGTGTGATTGTGAACCAATGTGATCGGGAGCACGGTGGACAACGGCCAATAGGAGCCCAATGTGAGTAACGGCTAGAAATTAAAAAAAAAATCTTTTTTTTTAATTTAACCAAATTTTCCTTATAAATATACACACAACTTACCTCATTCAACACATATCGATTCGGACGATGGCGAGTTTATCACAACATTCTTTAATGTTGTTGCGAACGCTGTCGATGAAGAGTCTTCAGAAGTTAGAAAAACAAGAGCCGTTATCAACCGAGATCGACAAGCTGCACATGATCTTTTGGTATGTGACTATTTTGCTGATAATCCTCTTTATGATGATAAGTTTTTTAGACATTGTTATCGTTTAAATAGAGGCTTATTTTTACGCATTAGCAACGCTTTAGAGACGCGATATTAGGTGAGCCAACTATGATATTGGAAGCTGTTGCATCACAAGATTTGTGGATTTGTCATGTGTAATTTGGGGTTATAGGTCCAACAATGACCCGAATATTCTGAATCTGTCTACCATTTTCAATGATATTTGGACCGCGCAAGCACCTGATATGTCATTCACAGTGAACGGACATGAATACAAACACGCCTACTATCTTTGAGACGAAATTTATCCAGATTACGCCACATTTGTGAAGGCGTACGCTGTACCTCGAACTGAAAAAGCAAAGAAGTTTACACGAAGACAAAAATATGTTAGGAAGGACATAGAGAGGGCATTTGGGGTCCTCAAGCAAAAATGGCATCTGGTCAAACACGCTGCACGACTCTTTGACGACGAAAGGATAACCACAATTATTTATGCGTGCATCATTTTACATAATATGATAATTGAAGAAAAATGTAGAGCAATTTGCACATACGACGAGGTCGACGTAATTAACCCAGATCAACAATTCATTCCTGGTTCGGCCAAATATTTACAACGAGTAGTAGAAATTCAAGATTCCGAAACATGCCAATATCTTTGAGAAGACTTAGCGGAGCATGTTTATCAAAACAGCTTGGATGAGGACGAGTAATTTTATTATTGAATTTTCCGTATGGTTTTCTACGTAATGTTATTTTTAATTAAGGTCATGGTTTGTCTATGTAATGTTTTTTTAATGTAATGTTTTTTTAATGAAAAATTATGTTTTTATTTATTTTTGAATTTTTTTAATTAAAAAAAGTGATGTGGTGTGCTGAAATGTGATGTGTATTTCTAGTGTGGTGTTATGAGAATGTAATAGTATGTGATGGTGAGATGGTATGGATGTGACGTCTATCACATGTGATCATATGATGAGTACTCTCTATTAATCTTATAATAAAAATATTTTCCAATAAGAATCTTGTAAGTTTTAACTTTGGTAACAACATCATAAACAGCACAATTCAAAATTTTGGTCATCTTTCAACGAACATGATTTTCTGGTTCAAAGGTTGTGCATGACATAAAATGCTTCGAGATCAGATTAAATTTTTTTTTTTTTTTCAGATTTTTTTTTCCGGCGATGAATTTTATGAAACCGAAAGGCTAGCAAGAAACTATCATATATTACAAATGATAAGCTATAAAACTTTCCTGTTTATTTTAGCCCAATAAAACAAACAAAGTTTAATATGTTCTTGAAATGTGGCGTTGGCCCAAAGCCCAATCCAAATCACTAGAAAGCCCACTTCCAAACTGAAACAGAAAGTGAAGCAGTTTTAAAAAAATGTGATCCGATGTTTCTTCCATAAAGGGACAGACAAAATCTGAAAGTGATACACCTCGATTAACTATAGATAAGGTGCGAGAGGAATTCAATTTTGTAGAAGGCACCGGTGGCGGCTCTGGGGTGTGTGGGTGGTGCAGTCATAAGGGGCTTCCAATTGTAAAAGGGGGCTTCCAATTGTAAAAGGTCTCCGATTGAAAATTTTCTTGAACATAATATTACTACAAAATTAAAAAACAAAAATAATATACATTAATTAAAAGTATAATTGCATGTTACTAATTTCTTTCATGGTTTATTAAGAATAAAAATTAGGTTTTTTAAATATATTATTAATATAAATTAGAATTTAGATGTCACTATAAAAATATTTACATGCTTTATCAATCTCTTTATTATTAAACAGTGTCAGAATGTTATCATAATGAAGAATCAGTTCAAGTTGAGAAAAATATATAGATAATACTGTGAAATTTGATAACAATCACTTTGATAAAGAGAAACATAGAGAATTGGTTACATCAAATATGGATGAAGTTGTGGAAGAACATAGAGGAGAAGAAGTTGAATTGTGAGGACCAAAAAAATATGTCTTGTGTAGATGAAAACATACCTAACTTGAATGATAACGGTGACGAAAAAGAATATATTCCGATTAACATCTATGATCCTAGAATGTGGGACACCGTTGATGCTAAATGAGGAAATTTTCGAGTGAAAATGGTCGATATGTTAACAAGTAAATGTTTAAAAGATGATAGAAACATATATTTTTGTCTAGATATTTATAGTAAGTACTTACCAAACGAAGATAAGGATCGTAAAAGTTGGCTTGTGTACTTTAAGGATCCTGATAAAGTGTTTTGTTTCCTTTCTAAGTTGTTTAAGAAGAAACCATCTAAATAATAAATAAGCTGCGTATTTTCTTTTGAATAATTGTTTGGAGGAGATTCAATTTATTATTAAACGGTGAATACTCGTACATGATGCTCAGGTACTATCAATTTGTGATAATAGTTATTTTATGCTCTCATGAGTATTATCAACTTTAAGTTTTGAATTTAGCAGAAGAGAATTTACTTTATAAAATTATACAAGAAAATTTGTACGGGGCTTAAAATTGATTTTCGCACAAGGCCTTTGATATGTCAGAGGGCGTGCCTCGAAGGCACCAAATAAAAAAAATTAACTTTAATCGAGAGCAAGATATTCCTTTTAAATGTACCTGGTAGCTGGTTCAAATGAATAAGAGACCCAATCAATTTGTTCAAAAATCGATTTCACAAAAAAATACATTTGCTAGTTCCGAGCCATAACCATGGATCTCCAACACTAGAAAATGAATCATTCCCATTATTTAACTGCATTAGGAATAAATCAGACAAGTTAACACCAACCTCCACCAAATTTTCTTCTATTTTCACAATATTAAACCACACTCCCAGGATTGACTTCTTGGCCATAGAGCATTTATCATGTCGATCGACGTCGTGGATAGATCAAATTAGTGGAGCCCAAACACCATGTGTGTCCATCTTATTCCTCTACCACCACTTAGCTAGTAAAGGTAGGTTGAGATCTCTAAACGAGCCAATACTGAGACCTTGAACAATTTTAGGACCTTTTCCTATGTGACCCATTAAGTCTTTGCCTTTTGGTTTCATCTTCCCCCAAAGAAATTTCGTTTAATACCACAAATTGTATTTAGCATACAATTTAGTTTATTTCTACATTTTGTTTTCAGATTTGTGTTGACACCCCTTTGTTCTTATTTAGTTTGACAAAACCCTAATTTTGTGATTTTGATTAACATCCGATTATTAAAAAGTTGTTTAGTTTATCTTGTTAGTTTAATTAATGATCCTTATGTGTTAAAGTTTAAATCTTTGTTGTCTGTTGCCGAGTATTTCAATTTAGAGGACCAATCAGATTCTTGGACTAAATCCTTGGGTTAGGACAGTAAAGTAATGAACTTTAATGTGTGAGTTGCATTAGATGATCGTTATATGCAATAATTAATTATTATGTCCATTGAGAATAATTACCCAATTAAAATTCTATGATATGAACTTAACGACTAGTAATAAGGATAATTAATGAACTTAGTGACCGGTAATAAGGATAACTAAATACATGTGTGGTCCTTTATTTCAGGTTTCTTTATTCCAAGGACCCCGAATGTGACTAATGCTTCGTAGGCTTCTTGTTAGCTGAAATGGAACGCTCAATCAAATGTCTAACGCTGAAATAGAACTTCGAAAACATAATCCACTTTCAAGCTTGAGAAATTTGCAAAAGCTCAACCTCTACATTTCACAGCTTGGGGCCAACATCGACGAGTTAAGTATTCGTAAGCTTTGTTAGGTAAAAGAGCTAAAAGAAGAACAACCATAATTGTATCATTTTATGATCTTATTAGTACTACATCAACGTATGGTCACATTAGTGGTGCTTATATCTGATGGTGGTAGCAAGTGGTGCATGATGATGATGCAATTAACGATGGTGGCAGTATTAGTTGAGGTTGATGGCTAGGGTTTGGATACAGGGAATATTTATAGAATTATTGATGATTAAATTATTTTAATTTTTTTATTGGAATATATTATAAAATGATCGGCCCAGAATCGTTCTCAACGTTCTCACTTTATTTGTTGTTACATTTGAACTTATATATATATATATATATATATATATATATATATATATATATATATATATATATATATATATATATATATATATACACACACACACACACACACACACATATATATATATATATATATATATATATATATATATATATATATATATATATATATATATATATATATATATATATATATATATATTGTTGCAGATCATAGAGTATACTAGTGGTTGCCTATATTTTTGTCTTTCATAAGTAGGATTTATGTACATAAATTCTACCACATTTGGGTTGCCCGACCGTTATCCTATATAAAGGGGTTGCCATTTATTTGTAAGTACAATATTGTAAACAGATGTATATACTTGGATGATCAATCAGAATGTTGGAATGAATCATTAAGTTAAGCTAGTTTGCCATACAACACGTTATTAGCACTTTGCTTAAAGACGGAGACATCATAGACCACTTATGTCGGTCGAGGAGTAACACATAAAAACGAGAAGTTCCAGATCATTCTTCTCTCTAATTCTGAAGTAAGTTTTTTTTGATAATCTCTAACTCCGCAAGAAGTCTAATTACCCCTTTTGACATAATGGACTTTTGTTTCATGTTCTTGGATATATTTTTACGTTGCAATCTTACTCTAGAAAAAAGTCAATCGAGTATCAAGTTGTCATTTAGGGTCATGGAAAAGTTTTTTAACTTCAATATGTATGGATTTATAAAGAATTAAAGCATTGCTTAGATCTAACGTTTATCAGCAACTATATACTGCATTCTTTAGGTTTGCTAACTGTAAAAGGACATACAAAAAGAAAATGTTGTGAGTTTGATAATTAGGTCCATTACATGCATGTTAATGGAATTATAGAAATATGTTACATTTATATCTTTATGATAATTTTTTTGTCAAATGATATAAGTTTTTGCTGCATTATTACAGTTGTGGTATCAAACTAGTGCATGATATAAACTTTTGTTGGACCAAATAAAATATCTCAATTTGAATTCGAAATACATGTTTAATCTTATAACTTTATGCAAATTTTGTTATATTTTTTGCATTGTCTTTTAATACATTAAAGTGTCATCATAAGATGCCTAATAGTTGTTTTAAAACTCTTAAAATTGGCATGAAGAATTTCTAAAGTTTCTTACTCAAACATGAATTATTTAAATGTTTTTACCATTTATGAAATAGATATATTTACATTCAAGTTGGAAAAATTATGACTCATCCTCAACTAGGCTCACCTATTTTAAATATGATGTCTCGAAAAATAAATGAGATTATTTATATCCTATTGAGGTCGGTTTTTAAAATGCTACATGCTTATAACCCTCATTGTCTTTCCTGTTTGTACTCGGATAGAGCTACCGAAAAGGGTTGAATTAATTAATTTCCCTCGAATATGTGTATATACCGATGTTGAATAGGTGTCTCACAATCAAACCGTCGTGCCATCAATAAAAACGCAGTCACACTTGTGTTTCTCGAACCTGTTGTTTCAAAATAAGTTCTTTCTAGAAAATATTATCGAAACGAACACAAATGCATTCCTTGAGACACCTGATCTTGTGGCGTAAATAAAAGAATAGAGCTATTGTTCAGCTCCTGGATTATGTTATTTTTCATTTGGATTATGCTTTGCCATTTGGATATTACCTATCTTTTGGATTATTGTGTGTTTTACCTCGATCATGTGTCTCAAAATAATTTAAAATTCATTCCTTATAAATTATTTTATATGTGTAACCAGCTTTAAATTATTTTTACTTTTATGCATGCATATTGGGCTAGTTGATTGTCTGGTTGATAGTGATACCACCCACACTATCCTAAAATACAAGGATTACTTTGTCATCTTTATGGCTAAATAACTTCAGTCACAACGATTTCGGGCCCGTCAACCCTTGTTGAAGGCTTTGATAGAGCCCAATTTATGTTGTCAAATGATACTTCTGCAACCATAGTTGAATCATTAGTTCCAGTCAAAACTTATTGAGTTTTAAAGATATTTGAGAAAACAAGTTTTACCTCGAAACTACTCGAGAAAAGGGTATTGAGTACCTTTAAATTACCTCCTATCAATACGACCAAAAGAATATAGTGGAGAAGTTGAGATGTTTGCCAAATGGTTTGTATGTTACCACGATCCAAACATTGAAAGCAATCTAATCATTTGTCGAGCACCCGTGGATGAGGGAACTTACATGTTATGACATGACCGGCTAGGACACCCGGGCCAAAATATGATGCTTCGATCAATGAGCACATCTCATGAGTATCCTCCTAGAGGAAAGAATTTTGTGATTAAACTGAAAAGCCTATGCCAAGTATGCTCGATTGGAAAGACACGTCTCAAACCACCTACATAGGAGGTTTCCTGTTTTTGAGAGAATTCAACTGGATTTATGTACACATCTCATGAGCATCCTCTTAGAGGAAAGAATTTGTGGACCTATCCAACCAATATGTGAACCATTTAAATATTTCATGGTATATGTTGATGCATCAACAAGATGGTTACATGTAGCTTTGTTGTCCACCGGATATGTAGCATTTCCTAAACTCTTAGCCCATATCATTAAATTGAGGGCTCATCATCCAAATTATCCAATAACGTCAATTATACTTGATAATGTCACGTAGTTAACATCGAAAATGTTCAATGACTATTGCATGACATTGTGAATTGATCCTGAACACCATGTAGTGTATGTTCATACCCAAAATGGTATTGTAGAAGTATTCATTAAACGAATACAAATAATTGCAAGAAATGTGGTTATGCACACCAAACTTCCTAGTTCTGCATGGGGTTATGTGATATTGCACGTAGTTGCATTGGTCTGTCTAAGGCCCATGGCAATCCAACCACTTTTTGCATACCGACTAGTAACTGGATATGATCCTGATGTCCCACATTTATACGTGTTTGGGTGCTTAGTCAATGTTCCAATTGAACCTCTAAATCATTTAAAATTTTGACCTCAGAAACGATAGGGAATATAGTCATCATCCGCTATTGAGAGCCCTTGGCAGGCAATTTCTTTAATGCTAGACATGCAGATAGTGACTTTGATGAGACAATCTTCCCATCGTTAAGGGGAGATTTGCACGTTAACGTTGATAAGGAAAGACGTGAAATAACATGACATGTACCCAATTTTTCTCATATGGATCCCCCTACTCTATTGACATCGTAGCGGTCGTCGTGCGGTCAAAAATAGTAAAATAACCTAATACACACTAGTATAGCGGTAGTCAGGGTCGATCCACAGGAGTTACATCGTCAAGGTAGGCAACCGATTACCAACTGTAGTGTCACGCTACAGCCAGAGGATCTAGTTTCCGACTTTTACCAAAAACAGTCTCGAAATCACAAAATCCAACAAGCCAAAAACTAACTCCAATCCAATTCAATTCAATTTCTAAACTAACATGAGTTACTGAAATCAGAAAGTATAATCTAAATTCAGAAACATAATAACCATCCAACACAATCAAACATCCAAAAACATTCCAAAGCATAAAAAAACCGAAAAGAGAGCAACTAACAATAACCGAATGATTAACTATTAAAAACTCAGATCCAACTTGTTCCAAAACAGAAAACATAAACTTTCAGAAACTAAAA
Source organism: Cichorium intybus (assembly GCA_023525715.1). NCBI lineage: Eukaryota > Viridiplantae > Streptophyta > Magnoliopsida > Asterales > Asteraceae > Cichorium > Cichorium intybus. The sequence continues at coordinate 45,488,445 of CM042016.1, read as the reverse complement.
ACTAATGCAAATGGTTGTCACACCCAATAACACTAGCTACAGCTACCAAAACTACTAAACTACTTGGAAATTAAAAGAGAAAACAATAAATACCAATTATAGTCGACTGAAAACTGAAAATCAGAGTCAAAGAAGCCTTGGGGGTCGTTCCTATTCCAGGTCTTTGCTACTGATTTCGATCTAGAACCCTCTATTTATAGTTTTGAAAAATAAAAGACCGCGCCGCACGCACTTAGAATCCGTGGCGCGCGTGCTAGTTTATCCCCGTTTTTTCGGCATTTGAATCTTCTTCACCGCCTCAATCATGACTCAGTGCGTCGCGCCCTTGTACATCACCGCGGTGCACGTGCGAATTCGACTGTTTTGTCTTTATCTTCAAACTTCTTCCATTTTGTACGCATTTAGCCCATGTTTACATCATTTCTTTCCAAACAAGCGTTGACACAAAAAGTGAGAATACCACAACATATATGATATAAAATCACCAAGAATAGGGCTCAACAACGACTAAAACACTTGATATTACTAGGCATTGTCATCTATATAGTGATAAGGAAGTGCAACGAATTCTAAGTCTAGAAAATGTTACTAACCAGCTACCAAACACATCCAATGACTTAGCAAATGTCACGAGATCAAATATACCTTAATCAAATGTGCCTGCAAGGATATGCGTCCCTGTGAGACGATGTGTCTCGGTTGAGAATGTTGCACTGGCCGTACCCATCGTGCAAAGGACGCTGCTATTGGTTGTCCAGTCAATCTTTCTTCCCAAGAAAAGAGGAAGACCGGCTGGGTTGCAAGGGTGTTGTACCTCGACAGAGGAGAAATTCTGTTGCATGTGTTTTTCCATATGAGATCATTAAGCATAGCAAGAATGTGTTAGAGGAGCATGTCTCTGAAGAAACACCAATTTCTCATCATCCCATTAATCTTGAAATATCTGTCAAGTATGCTAGCTTAGACAATATTTTGAACCGAAATAAGTCTGTCATCGATAATGTGTTCATATACGTAGTGGCTACTGACATTCATATGAGAAATGATGACATGGAACCACATACTATTGTTGAATGTCAACGTAGAGTAGATTGTCCTCAATGGAAATAAGCAATCTAGGATGCAATTGGATTTCCTTAGCAAAAAGAAGAGTGTTTAGACATATTGTTCCAACACCACCCAATGATAAACCAGTTGGTCATACATGACTTTTCATAAGGAAGCCTAATGAGAATAATGAAATTGTAAAATACAAAGCTTGCCTCATGGAATTGATTATGTGGAGATGTATTCTCCCGTAATGGACATTATAGCATTCCACTATTTAATCAATTTAGTAGTTTTTGAAAAAACTGAGTATGCAACTCATGGATATGATCATAACCTATCTTTATGGGGATTTAGACACAGAGACATACATGAAATTCCCTGATGGACTTAAGTTTCCTGAATCAAGTAGTTTTAGATCACGAAACAGGTTCTCGATAAGACTGAGACGAACACTTTATGGATTGAAACAATATGGACGGATGTGGTTAACCATCTAAGTGAGTACTTGATCAGAATGAGATATTTAAATACAAGATATGCCCATGTGTGTTTATAAATAAATCCACTTCAGGATACGTAACTATCGCAGCCAATGTAGATGATATGAATCTTATAGGAACCTTGAAGTAATTATACGAAACTGTTGAAATCTTGAAGAAGGAATTCAAGATGAAAGATCTTGGGAAGACAAGGTATTGCCTCGGCTTGTAGATCAACCAACATGAAGATGGGATTTTCCTCCATCAAGAAAATTACACCCAAAAGGTGTTGAGTCACTTTAGTCATCATTACACAAATCCTTCATATACTCCTATGGTCATTTGTTTTCTAGATATTGAAAATGACCCATTCTGTCCAAAGGAGGATTATGAAGAGATATTGAGCACAAATTTTTCATATCTGGGTGAAATAGGCACATTATTGTATTTGGCCTAATGTACTAGACATGAAATCCCGTTCGCTGTGAACTGTCTTGCTCGACACAGCACTTCACCAACACGCTGCCATTAGAATAGTATTAAAGACATCTTCCCGTTACCTTAAAGGTACTATGAATGTGGGTTTATTCTATCCCTACGCATCAGTGAGAGTATCTACCCTGAATGCTACTCTAAATAATATGACCCTTGTCGGCTTTTTCCCATGCAGTTTAGTTATCAGACACGCATATCCTGGTGGTCTTGTAAACGAACTCTAGTTGCTATCATGACGAATCATTCTGAAATACTTGCGCTCTATGAGGTGTCTAAAGAGTGTGTATGGCTTCGAGTTGCAATTGGCCATATTTGAAGTACATGTGATTTAACTTATGATCCAAGTGAACCAATTCTCATATATGAAGATAACATTACTGTTATTGATCAAGCAAAACATGGTTACATCAAAGGAGATAACACTAAGCACATATTGTCAAAATTGTGTCTTTACACATGAACAACAAGTATTTCAAAAGATTGAAGTGCAACATATTAGATCAGAAATGAATCATGAAGACTTGTGTCATGTACCTAGTTGTGTACGAGTAAAGATTACATCCACACATATGCTTAGCACCCTGTTGAGTGCATGCGATCGGGAGTATCCTGACGAATGCTTGTTGACTCTTTTTTTCATTAGTTCAAGGGTTTTGTCTCATGGGGTTTACTATCACAAAGTTATTTTTAACGAGACACCAAGTGTATCTCATTCTCACTAAGAACATTTGAAATCAGGGGGAGTATTCAGTTGAATACTCTCTAACCATTGGTTTAGAGTTTTTGTCGTACTATATATATATATATATATATATATATATATATATATATATATATATATATATATATATATATATATATATATATACATATATATATATATATACATATATATATATATATATATATATATATATATATATATATATATATATATATATATATATATATATATATATATATATATATATAGGTAGAATAAAATGAAAACATTAAAAAGGTTGAGAATTGAAAATAAATCTAGACCCTCCAAATATTAAGATCTAGGGCTAATATAAACAGGCAATCTCTGTAAATTTCAAAACTTATAACATGAATCTCTAACATTAATATGCCTACAAGGGTATATTAGGAATATCATATCTATTCCATTTCCTTAAAATCAGCATACGGTTTAATATTTCCAACAAATTAACCTATTTTAATAAAGATGTAATCCCTAATTTTTTCTATTCCACCGATTTCACTTAGGGTTTCCACAAAATTTCATTTAAATTCGCTAGATGAACATCGTCCATTGTCATCGTCACGGGCTACTACCGATAGGGGTGCAAACGAGCCGAGCCGAGCCCGAGTCTGACCAAGCTCGGCTCGGGCTTGTTAAGAAATATATAGGGCTCGACTCGTTACGAGCTTTATGGACCTAAGCTCGGCTCGGGCTCGGGCTCGGCTCGTTTAATTCTTAACAAGCCTAAACGGGCTTAAGCTCGACTCGAGCTCGTTAACAAGCTCGTTTACCTATATATATATATATATATATATATATATATATATATATATATATATATATATATATATATATATATATATATATATATATACATATGCTCGTTTAGGGCTCGCGAGCCTAATCGAGCTTGGTGACAGAGGCTCGGCTCGGGCTCGTTTAATAAACGAGCCTTATATTTAAGCTCGGGCTCGGCTCAGGCTCGTTTAAAATCGGTCTCGAGCCGAGCTTTTATCGAGCCGGCCGGTCCCGGGTAGCTCACGAGCCGGCTCGGCTCATTTGCACCCCTAACTACCGATCACCGTCCCTTCTTATCACGCATTGCTACCACCGATCACCCTCCTTTCCGGCCAAAAATACTCCTCGGAACTTCCTCTCACAACTATTAACACCAGCGACAATTCAACATTCATCACCCCTAACACTTTACCCTTCACCCTTGATCGTAGTCGCTGTCCTGCCGTCGTCACCTTGTCTTCAAAGAATAAAAAAATGCCCCAATGAGAGTTAGGGTTCGCATTGCCCGCAAGAGGAACGATGATGAAGATGCAAAAGAAGAACTCTACTCCCTCGTTACTGTTGCAAAGATCCCAACAGAGTAATTGTCAATAGTATTCATATGTCAACCCTTCATAGACAAAAAAATTATAAATTCCGTAATATATATTTTATTAGTTTCATCTCAATCTCATTGTCATTTGCTTCAGGTCAAAATAACACATCCCCTACAATGTATATGATTATCTACTTGTAATTGTGGCTATTTCAATTGTACCCTGTATAAATTCATTCATGGCTGATATTGTTTTGTCTTTTTTATATATCTCTTTATGGAACAAGAAAATGGGTTGAAGACACCATGTAAATATTTTAAAATATTTTTGTTATTATTATTCTATAACACATAACTTGTACGAAATTTAGTTTTACCTTCTATCATAATGCTCAATAAGTGTAATATGAAATCCATCTAATTAAGAGAGTTTTTTTTGTGTATACCAGACGTGCGTTAGTGGTTTTCAAGTGCTTTATTCTTCTTCATCCGGACAGATGGCATTTAAGTCAGTTCCTCCTAATTAGACAAATCCATGTGCATGGTCATGGATGTACATCCTTGTATAAGATTACAGATTACTCAACCTTTCAGGGGAAACCGGGAATGTTTACATCTTTCCCAAAATCCAAATTATAATAAAAATATGGATTGTGAATGTGATTTAACTCACCTATTTTCCGATGGTGTTCTTTGATCTTAGATTTTGTACTTGATATAGTTGTAGCTCCTATTATTGATTTAATAATGGTATTCAACGATTAGTTTTATTTAATATTATGGTTAAGTGTGAATTTGTGGAGTCATGTTCAGTACTAGTTCCCCTAACCAATTTCATTATAACTTTTAGATAGCTTTAATATGGTTATAATTATTTATGATTATAATTATGACTGTAAAAATGACTAGAACACTAGTTACTATCATCGATGATTAACACTTAAAAATTATTTATATTTGAAAACAATGAGTTAACGTGTCTTAATCATCAATGATTAACACTATAACAAACACGTTCTATTTAATTTTTTTATTGTAATAATAATCGGTGATGATGAACAGTGTTAATCATTGACGATTAACACTGTAACAACCATTTTCTATCAACGGTTATAATCATTTATGATTAATGATATGATTGTATAAATGTTTAGAACAATTATAATTATATCTAATCATTAGTGAATATCTATCCACAACATTATAGTCTATAAAATATTTTTTAATATCCTTGAACTCGATTTTGCAGGTGTGAATCCACGAATAACAATGATCACGAGTGCCCACTATTTGTTTATGTGTGTGATGGTAGCAACAAGAAAAAGAGGATGTGATTGATTCAAGAAAAATGCTGACATTCGGATCGATTTTGTAACTTTTTTTCTTATGAAATGATTTAATCATTATTGAAGATAATCATGTATATTTTTTTTCTCAAATACATTAACTAAAAATGTTGTATATGAATGTGTAATTTGATTTTTCTTTGTAGTATTCTTTATTTTAAAAACTTTAATCACTTATGAATATAATTGTATAAATGTTTCAAAGTACTCTTGGCATATTCATTTATGAATATAATTTTTCCGTCGTTACTATATTCATGGATGATTAATAAAATTTTTCCGTTGTTACTACATTCATGGATGATTAATAAATATTTATTCATTAATGAATGCAATTGAATATAAAATAAAAGATGATTATTTTTAATTTTTAAAGTAAATTGATAAAAATATCATTCATTAATAAAAAATGATTAATACTTTTTTAGGTAATTACCAATCAAATCCCAAAATTTTAGGAAATTATGATTCTATTTAATTATGTTTTAATTTAATTAAAATATACAATTACTAATACGCCATTATATATTGATTGCTTCAGAATCATTCTCACATTCTCAACCTTTTTAGTATTCTCATTTTAACCACTCCATATATATATATATATATATATATATATATATATATATATATATATATATATATATATATATATATATATATATATATATATATATATATATATATATATATATATATATATATAAATTTTAACACACAGAATGTGATGTCACTAGAAAGCATCACATCATTATGTCTTATCAGTGTTATGTTATCAAAGACTAGCACGTCACCATGTTACGTCAGTTAGCCACCGAGTTTACCAGTCGAACTTAACTCTACTTGTACCAAGCCATCATCAAATAATAAAACTATTAAAAAGTCTATACACACTAATTTTCTGTTCGGAGAATTTCGTTTACGTCATTACAAACTTCCATAATTACATATATATCCTTATAAACTTTGAAATTAAGAATATATCCTTACACATCTTAAAAATACACATATACCCAAAAGATTAATTTAATAATAATGAATCTTTAAAAAAATAAAAAATAGTTTTGAAATTAGATTATACCCAAGTTACTAATATACCCCCTATGAAATCTTTCTATAATCGACAACTCTTTCACGCTTAAACAACTGATCACGACAGATTCAACTATGATCATATATCGAATGATAAGGAAATGTCACAATTTAGTTAGTTTTTAAAACTATAAAAATAGAATTAAAATTAGTTTATTAATGTTCAAAATGGTTAATTATTATTAAATTAATCTTTTGGACATATATGTAATTTTTTAGGGTTTGTAAGGATATATATATAATTTCAAATTTTATAAGGATATATAAGTAATTCTAGAGGTTTGTAAGAACGTAAACAAAATTCTCCATTTTCGGGTCATTGGCTTTGTCATAAACGCTATACAAAAAGCTTTAGTGATTGTATTACATTCCATATAGGTTGTATTCCCTTCAATTGATGTGCCATTAGGGTGGGGGAGTAATACCCCCTGAACCCACTAAACCCACAATGTCACGTCATATTTTCTCTGTCCTCTCACTTCTATCTTTCCCAATCTTTCACCGATGGAACCAGTACCCACTGAACCCACAATGCCACATCAAATTTTTGATTTTTAAATTAATTAATTAAATGAAAAAAATTAATTTAAGATTTAATTTAATGATCCAAATAATATTAAAATGCACTAAAAATAAAAAAAAAGTCAAATAACATTTAATTAAAAAACACACCGGTACAAGATTAAAAAAAACTAAATACGGAAAAAAAAATCCTAAAACGATAAAAATCCTAAATACGAAAAAAAATTCCTAAAATTCCCACCCATACATCTGTGTAATTTGTTGTTTTTTCCCAAGAACCAATGCTAGTTGAGGTCTGGTCAAATGGTCATGGGGCGAAGGAAGAATTTTAAATCTTTTTGTTCACGAGCCAATTTGAGCGTTGCTAGCTCAATGAGGGCTGATTTCCTCTTCGATTCTTCCTCCTGTGTAGCCAGAACAACCATTTTCTTTGCACGAAGGGTGTCCTTCTTCTGCGCTTCAACCTCAGTGGTCTTTGTTGTTGGATTAAGGTGTCTAAGCCTTAACTATAATTGAAACATATGTTTGAATTGATGGCAGCACAGTCCTTTTGGGTTGCCCTCATGACCTGGCAGAGGACAAGAATACATATGGAGAGAGAGAGATGATATATTATGGAGATAATATATTAATCAGAAAAGGGAATATTTAATTTGTCAATATATTATGAGATTAATATATTAATTAGAAATTACAATATTTAATTAAGATTAATCAGAAATTAATTTGAAATTAATTTTGGGATTAATTAGATTAATTAAATATGAAAGGGAGTTGAATTATAATTATTCAAAAGGTTGGATAATGGATATATATATATATATATATATATATATATATATATATATATATATATATATATATATATATATATATATATATATATATATATATATATATATATATATATATATATATATATATATATAAATGATAATTAAGGAGCCTTTTATTATTTATGGTAATGATAAGTCAACCAACTTGTATGATAAGTGGATTATCATATCAGAAGTTTAAACATGGCAGTTATCTGTCATAAGACTTATCAGCTTTGGATTATAAATAGAGGGTTCCCCCTCCCCATTCTTCACGCCAACATCAAGGGTTCTCAAACCTTTCTCTCTTGCTTTCTTGCTTGCTAAGGTCTTGGGTGTGAGCTATTAGAGGCATTACACTTGTGGTGCTTGCTTCCAAGTGATCTAAGGATCAAAAGGTTAGTTTTCTTATGAAATTTATTTTGATTCTTATCTTGTTCATAGTTATAGGTTCAATAGATGAAAAACATAGATCATTTAGGGTGCATGTGAACTTAAGATTATGTTGTTCATAGTTTGCATAAAACCTAACGGTGGTATCAAAGCTAGATATGTTTTTCTGTTGAACTGTATAATGGTTGAACTGTTAAAAAGTTTTAATGGGATTAAACCCTTGGTCTCAAGGGATCGAAATTGTGGCTAGGGTTTTAGAAACCTAGCCTGTACCCTCAAAATCTCTATATATTCTAGGGTTTTTAGAAAACCCTAGCCTCCACCCTTAAATCTCGAAAATAAGGAGGTGGGAATTAGGGTTTCTTTATTTTTGGTAACTGTGATCCTTTATTACTTGGAAACTCTTGACCTTTATTTTTAGATAACTTTGTGGGCAAGAATAGGATTAAAATTAAATTGTTTAATTAATTAATCCTCGCATGATTTAGTTAACTTAATTAACAGTTAATTAAAAGATAATCATTATATCACTTTAAGGTTTAATTTTAAATTTTAAATTTAAATTGTTTAAAGTTTTCGAAAATTTAAAAAAGACAAAAACCAAATATTTTAAATGTTTAAAATACACCTTATATATATTATTAAAAGTTAATACCTATATGTATAAGATTAAGTCAGTCAAATCGCTAGTATGCCTCATTCAGAAAACTGGACTATAGGGGGGGTATAAGGAAACTGCCTATAAAATGGCGGTTGAATGGGTGTCCACTCTCACCCACCGCTCCCTTGATCAGTTGACTGTCGTTAGCAGAACAGGTTTGATGGGACAAAGCTAATCTCATTAAAAGTATAATGCTATTAGTAACAAAGTACTGGAACATTTAAAACCCATACTCTAGCTACTTAGGAAAATGTGAAAAGTATGCTAATCCATGAAGTCACACATTACACTTTGTGGGTCGTTAGTGGAGCTTGGGTGGTTAATCAGCACACTAATTAGGATCCATAAAGAGTGGTGATGGGGTATCTCGTGTTTTTATCATTGTTGATGGAGCTGTGTGGTTAACCGACACATCAATCGAGATGATAAGTAACATTGAGGTTACCAAGTAACTTGCATGGTTATTTCACATCTTATTTGTGATCCTCGGCATCCCAGTCACAAACGGAAGAGTATAATCCGAGATTAAACATGCCATTGACCTTGGTCAATGAATCTCACAGATCTAGGAATTCCATTAGACTGAAATTGATAAAAGTATATCTACCTTAATGACCATTATGTTGTGATTACGACATCCTTCTTCACAACATGTTGGGGCATTTTGGGTCCTAGCCTTGTTAAATAAAATTGGGTAATTATTTATAAGGATAAAAGTTAAACTAATATATATTTTGATTTTATAGATGTCTGAAGATAGTGTCAACTCCCCTCCTAAAGCCATTCCCGAGGGCTTCAGGAAATCCTTACTTTATATGAAAAAGCTGATTGGACTTAACTACCTGGATTGGATCCAGCAATGGAGATTAACGTTAAGATACGTAGATAAAGAACACATCATCAACTTTCCACTTCCCTTCCTCCCTGAGCATGGAGTCACTCAACAGTTGATTGATCACCATAACCTCCTGGTCCGAGAAGACGAAGAGGTTCGTGATCTCATGCTATCGACCATCGACCCCGCCATCCGCAGGGATTTTGAATTCCTGGGGCCATGGGAAATAGTACAACTGGTCAAAGAAAGGTTCGAAGAACCAGTTATACAGGAGAAATGTAGGATCTACGAAAAGATGAGTAGGATCAAGTTGAAGAAAGGATGAAAGGTAGGTGATCATTTCCTCAGAATGGAGGAATGTGTGGAAGAACTGTACCAGATTGGTTACCCCATGAATCATGAGACAAGCATAAACTGCTTACTCGCCTCTCTGACCAAAGAGTATGAACCGTTCATACAGATTTATGAAGAGAGAGAAGATCATAAAACCTTCAGGGATATGTTTCAGATGTTGACTCTTTATGAGTCATTCATGGAGAAGCAAAAGGAAAGATTGGGTCCGGCTTGGAAGCAAGCCAGGAGTCCACTTGGACGAGTCCTGGGATGTCTTAAGCTGGGAGTCCACGGGGCAAGGTACAGTCACAAAAGGGTTGGAAGACGCTCCAAGGCCAAACAGTTTGGCGACTCAAGTATATCTAAAACTCTAAACTACTCCTTATCCTTAATTCCTTGATACAAAATGTGATTGTCACATTTGCTTTGTATGCAGGGTCTCAGTAGGACGCAGGACCTCATAGCATGGGAGCACATTCAGATTGGATCCCGAGCTCATGCATTTTTGGAGTTTAGTTAGATATTTTTTGACATTGTTATTAGTCAGTGGATAGTATAACATTGTTTTACATAGTACATTGTTTGAGGATAATTTTGTTTTAATAAAAGTTATAATTATTTTTTTATGTGATTGTTTGAATTATCCTTGAAATATTGTGTGAATGTAACTTGAATCTTGATTGAATTTATGGATTGTGTTCTGTATGATTGTTAAAATGAGTTTTATAAGAATAACTTCAACCAAAGATCCAATGGACAGGATTTTGGAATCAATTGGCTTAGAGTCACTTGATGAAGTTAGTTCTTGATAAAATTAGTCATCATAAGAAATGAATCAACCAAGGATTCAATGGATAGGATCTTGGAATCATTTGACTTAGAGTTAAATGATGAATTCATATCTTGAACAATTAACAAAGTCATAAAATTTACATAAGAATGTAAAAGAACATTTAGAGCAACGAACACAATGGTTATTGTGTACTGCTCAAATCAGCAAATAAAACACAAATTAATTATACTTCGTGATGTTTGAGATTTGGTATGACGAACATAACTTCACTTGTCAGAATAAGTGATTAATTGAAACCTTGAATTGGTCAAGGGTTTCAAGGGAAGAATAAGATCAACAAAACCTGAGTAAAACATGACTATGAGATTGCTTCAACAGTTTATACTCTTCCAAGAACATTAAAGGATTATAATGTGTCTTAGGGAAGATTGAGCATTGGTCGAAGCAGTTCGATATTCGAAGTATTAGATACACTTCCAATAAGTTTATGATAAGTTAGATATTCAACCAGTCAGTCCATAAAACCATATTAGAACCACATCTTAGACTAAGTAGGTTGCACAGACACCGTCTGAAGTGTAACGTCGGGTTTACCCCACTTGTACACAGAAAAGGTTCAGGGTCATGGAGCTTTCGTCCAAAACTCATACCATGACTGAATCTGATCAGCAGTGTCATTTTCATTGGCCATCCCAATTGTGCCTGTGAATGTTTAGTTCCTTTTGGAAAGAACTCACATTCTAGGGGAACAGTGGAAGTGTGGGAATCCTGAAGGAGTTCAGGAATTAGTCAAGTGAAAGAACCTTTAGTCATCACTAAGACATAACCAGGAATCAGGTTCCTGTTAAACCTGACATATCATTCTCTTAGCAAACCAGTAGTGTTAGTCACCGTCACAAGGAGTTATGATCTGGGTGACATACCGGTTAGTGGTAATACACTAAAGTTGGTACGGATAAGTGATCTTGCTACTCGGAAGCATTGGTGGGCATTGTTGTTGCCAATAAGAGAAACTAAAAGCGAGACTCTCTGTGTGATAATTTGATTGCTTTTACACCTGGCCTGAAACAAGTGGGAGCAGTTGAATCGTCAAAAGAAACATCACAGATAAATATGTATCTACATTCTAAGCAAGAATAGTTTAGTGATGCAATACTCGTAGTCATGAGATTGATCTTGAGGGAAACGCTCTCAGAACTAAACCAAATCTGAAAGGATTTTGTTTGATATTACTAGCAAGATCGGATGATCTGAACCGATTTCCAGAAATGGAAAACCACAGGGGTTGTGTGTAAGACACAACTAGTAGGGTTTAGAACATGCCGATGTGAAAGGTACAAAGCCCCGAAGGTCGTCAGACGGGCACCTCGCATAGAAGGATCTTCGGATTTCAAATATGCCAAAAGTTTGGATTTGGTGAATAGTCCGAAAGAATCCAATGATTACGTCAGTTATTGCCTTGAAAACTTCTTGACACCGTAGGGTGCAGTCCACCGGACTAACGATCCCGATAACCATAAGAAGTCTCAAGACACAACACCATTCGGAAATGGTAATTGTAACACCCGGCTTTTTCAAACAAAATACACCCAAAATTTTTCATTTTTAACACAGTTTCAAACGTACAAAACTAACAGTTTAGGTGTATAAGTTTATACAAAAAGGGTACAAGTGTATCAAGGAGTATCTATAACAAAATAAACTCCTTCTAAGCCGGGCCGCTACAACGAACAGTCCTATCCATGAGCTATATCTTTACCCTTAGCAGGGTCACGCTCACCTGCAGGGACAATTCACACATATACTGTGAGCTATAAAGCTCAATGAGTAATCATATAAACAATTAACATATAAACATATACTTAAGTTGTTAGAACTCTATACAATATACTTCCCTGTTTAAATCAACATTTGGATATCAATCCAATCTCCTAGCCTCAAGGGCCGTTTGTTATTTGGATATCACATCCAATCTCCTAGCCGTATAGGCCGTTATTATTTGGATATTACATCCAATCTCCTAGCCATATAGGCCGTCTATTTTGGATATGGAATCCAATCTCCTAGCCACGAAGGCCGTTAACATTTGGATACGAAATCCAATCTCCTAGCCTCAAAGGCGGTTATACCATACCAATTGGGTAATTGACTAACTTATAGTTTACCAATTCAAATACTAGGGCTACTTTAAATTTCAAGAGTTCAATCAATACAAATATCATAACTGATATAAGAGAGATTACTCACCTGGTAATGAAGATTAATACAATCCTAGCTAACACCACAAGAGTTACAACGATCCTTCAAGTTTTCCCAGCACCTACATGATCACATTTACACCAAACAAAGGTGAAAATGTTGTTTTTCAACCCATCAAGCTTAAAGTTGGTCACAATGGATAAAGCTCGGAATTAGAAACATTCAACACATCTAACCAAGTGTATATGTTCAAATTCCAACCATTCTTAGGTGGTTCTTTACCACAACTCGAAACCCAACTCAAATGACCAAAATCAATCTTTCAAAAAGGATAGAAGTGAATACCTTACCTTCAATAAGCTAAATATCGAAAATCACTTCAATCCAACGTGTTTGAGCCTTCAAATTCGGTCCTAATATGATGAGGAAATGTTTTCTAGGTTTGAGAGGGTTTTCAATCGAGAATCTTCCAAGAAAAATTGGCTAAAATCGCGTTTTAAACATGTGGGGTCGGCACGAAACCCGGCCCGGGTTCCAAAACCCGGTCCTGGTCCCTGCACAGCACGACCCGTGCTGGTTGACCCGACCCGGTTTCCATTTGCTGCTGCTGCTTTCTTCCGTCCGTCAACCTGACCCGGTTTACCAAAACCCGGTCCGGGTTTAATGTCCAACTCGACCCGGCCTCGATAACCCAATCCGGGTTTAAAAGAGTTACAACTTAACTTCATTTTTGCAACCCCAAAACACGACTCGGGTTCTTCCAAAATGATTTTTAAGTGTCGATTTCATCTTTTAACTCAAGTCATTTCAAACCACGCGACTCGGTTTATCTATTTTCAAGCGTTTTTCACACAAACCCTCTATCTTAGATGCATTAAAACCATCTAACTTTTATAATACAATTTCATATCGAATTCAAAATACGATTAAAGTGAATTTACTTACCGAAACTAACGTGGTGTTACAGTAATAGGAGAGAAAACCAAAATGACACATTGAGATATCATCGAAAAGGTATTTGATGAGATTATCTGCAATGATATGTATCAATGCAGGACATTTTGGATACATAGAAATTGTGAAGGTCATTTTGAGTATAAAAGGACATATAAATATCTTAATTGAAAGTTTAATAGAAATCTGGAAACATATAATATATTATAATAAATTTTATATGGTGATTACCTTGTGGTAATTAGCTGGAGTAGCTACCTATCAGATCATCATTTTTGTTTGCATGTTTTACTTCCCGAATAATTGAATTATTCAAAAACATCCACAGTCGTTCATACTTTCGGAAGTAAGTAGTGAACTAAGACTGTCATGAATTGGATTGTATACTGTCTACAGAGTTAGACATAGCAAAAGTATTGCTACAACATTCATGAGTACTCAGAAATGGAGATTTGAGTATTGGATCGACCCACGCTCAAAGGATTACTTCATGGATTATATCATGAGTAATACTGAGACGATAATATCTTATGATCTTGAAACCTAGACATATGAGTTGAAATTTACAAGTCGGTTGCCCATTGATAATGCGTAAACGCATCGGTAACTCGATGTCATAAAACGTATTGTTGTGCGCGATTTGATGAGTAAAGGACACAAGCATATGAGTCAAAGTTTATTCGTTCCTTTTGCCCTAACGGGATAAGCGATATTTGTGGGCCTCTCAGTGGTTTGTTGTTGACTCGCTGGCCAGCCAGAACTTGATTGATGTGTTCGATTATAAGTCCTATGTCATTACAAATCATAGAACCGGGAACATAGTATCAGACTGAGATTGATTCTAATCCATGTCTCAAGTCTGAATGATATCTTGAAAAAACGAAGGATCACATGATCACTTATCTTAGGACACGTGACTGACTGGATCAGAGTTCGACAGCAGCTCTTGGAAGCTACAATCTGCTGATCAATTTAGAAACAATATGTGTTATAGTTATCGACTTATCCAAGTGGGAGACTGTTGGATTAAGGTGTCTACGCCTTAACTATAATTGAAACATATGTTTGAATTGATGGCAGCACAGTCCTTTTGGGTTGCTCTCATGACCTGGCAGAGGACAAGAATGCATATGGAGAGAGAGAGAGAGAGAGAGAGAGAGAGAGAGATTGATATATTATGGAGATAATATATTAATCAGAAAAGGGAATATTTAATATTTCAATATATTATGAGATTAATATATTAATTATAAATTGCAATATTTAATTAAGATTAATCAGAAATTATTTTGGAATTAATTTTGGGATTAATTGGATTAATTAAATATGAAAGGGAGTTGAATTATAATTATTCAAAAGGTTGGATAATGGATATATATATATATATATATATATATATATATATATATATATATATATATATATATATATATATATATATATATATATATATATATATATATATATATACATATATATATATATATATATATATATTTATATATATATATATATATATATATATATATATATATATATATATATATATATATATATAAATGATAATTAAGGAGCCTTTTATTATTTATGGTAATGATAAGTCAACCAACTTGTATGATAAGTGGATTATCATATCAGAAGTTTAAACATGGCAGTTATCTGTCATAAGACTTATCAGCTTTGGACTATAAATAGAGGGTTCCCCCTCCCCATTCTTCACGCCAACTTCAAGGGTTCTCAAACCCTTCTCTCTTGCTTTCTTGCTTGCCAAGGTCTTGGGTGTGAGCCATTAGAGGCATTACACTTGTGGTGCTTGCTTCCAAGTGATCTAAGGATCAAAAGGTTAGTTTTCTTATGAAATTTATTTTGATTCTTATCCTGTTCATAGTTATAGGTTCAATAGATGAAAAACATAGATCCTTTAGGGTGCATGTGAACTTAAGATTATTTTATTCATAGTTTGCTTAAAACACAACATTTGCAAGTTCGGATATCTTATCCACGATGGTCTGATATCCCTCAGTCATTGATGAAGATCCAGCCACATTTTTTTCTTTTCTTTGTCGGGAATGTGTTGATGGTTGTGGGGAAGCTTCATTGCCTTCGTCAACATCAACTGGATGAGGCGAAAAGTGTGCATCGGAAGGAGAGTTGGTGAAGTGGTTGGAGTCGGATGTCTTGCTTCGTTTGGCGAAATGATGTCGGGAATGCATCCATTTCATTGACCGTTTGCCATTTGGCATGGTCTCTTAGTATTTCCCATGCACCCATATGTGCGAAAGAGGCCTGGTGGAGTTTTCGGTACTCTGAATGGGTGGCCTGTAAAACATCCACATCCCCCTCCCACTGGCACGTATGTTCAATTTATTGATGTATATATAATTGAATTTATTTACCTTCGTTTGCATGTCTTTGTACTTGGAGTTGACCTGATGCTTGGTCTGATCGGAACCTTGAATTTGTGCACGGAAATGTTCCAATACTTTCTGCCAAAAAGAGTCGGACCGTTGGGTGTTTCCGCGTTCTTGGTCCTCAGAACAACTAATGTACGCCTTCGCCAAGGCGATCTCCTCCTTCTCCTCCCACATTTTGTGTTTCACTCGGTGAGTGTAATTCCGTTTACGTGTAGAGGGTTGTGTCTCCGGGACGACCTCCTCGTTCTAGTCATCCGCTTGCTGCTCCTCGTCTTGCCCATCTTGCTGCTCCTTCTCTTCCTCCCCCTCTTGCTTCTCCTCGTTATCCGAGGGGGGAATGGTTTCATCACTGGACTCTTCTTGGGTATGGAAGTGAGAATTTTCGGGGACGTAGCATTGGTTGGGGCTTAGATGGAATGGGTTGGGGCTTTGTTGGAATTGGTTGGGGTATTGTTGGAACTGGGTTGGGTATTGTTGGAACTGGTTTGGGTATTGTGAAAAGTTTTGTTGGTATGGGAGATATTGTGTGTAATTGTGAAGGTGTGGGGATGAGGTTGGTGGAACATCTTGACGGTTCCTGCTTTGTGAGGAACCGTGTTGCTTGGATTTACCACGATTTGAATCCATTTTATAAATTTTTTTTTTTATAAAATAGAGGGCAAAGGTTTTTTTAGAGAGAAAATGACAGTAAGAAAGAAAGGTGAATGTGTGATTTTTAAATGAGTGAAGAGATGATATTTATAGGGATGAGGGGAAGGTAATTTTTGAAAGATTAATTTTTTTTTTTTAATAATTGGGTGGGTTCACCCGGCTTCACCACCCCAATCCTCAACCCGCTATGCTCGAACCCAATGAAACCGAAAGGAAGGGGCAACGGTGCCGGAAGTACCGGCGTTACCGCCCCCGCCCGTTGCCCATCTTTCTCGATCCCGCACCTTACTCCGTGAAGCCTTAGGCATTTGGTATTTTTCCTGTTTAGTGATTAGTATTTATTAATCTTTGGTTAGTTTGATAAAATCAATGTTCATTGTGGGTATAAAAAAGTGTGAAGGTTGAGGACTTTGAATCTCTATACGGGTTGCAACATGCAAGCAAACAAACTGTACGTTTGCTTTAGGTATTTTCCCTGTTTCGTGATATGTTCAAATTAGGCATTAGGCATTTTTCCTGTTTCGTGATTTGTATTTATGAATCTTTTGTTAATTTCATACAATTATTTCGTTGCGTATATAAAAAAGTGTGAAGGTTGAGTCGCTATACCGGATGCAACTTGCAAGCAACAAACTATTCACACAGTCCCATTTCAAACGGAAGACGAGGACTAATTTCATTCCTGGCTTCATTTACTATTCATTCTATACATCCTCTTGTTGATCACATTTTGATAATTAATACGTTGTAAGTTTTTTGTCTTAAAGACTCGTTCACTTTTTATACTTCACGTAATATTGACATTGATGGGCAATACGGATGTGTCAAATAAAACTTATTTGTGATTATAAAAAAATTTAGAATATCTATATGAATGTCTATATCTTTATTATACTATCATATAATTGAATTCATTCATTCAAGACACATCTAACCTAATTATGTTGAATTGAATGGTGCCGATAACAACCATTCCACCTAGGTGTCATATTGCTCTTTATATATGATGAGATTCATTCCTACTTTTCTACCAAAATATTACTTCTTATTAAATCTCAAATATATATATATATATATATATATATATATATATATATATATATATATATATATATATATATATATATATATATATATATATATATATATATATATATATATATATATATATATATAGGGTCCGGTTCCGGTGAGGACTCGCGAGTACACCTTAAAAAAATTAAAAAAATATATAAAAAAATACAAATCAAAAAATCGAGAATAGTATTATATCATTATCAAAAAAAAATTTGAAAATTTTTTTTTTGCATCATTGCAAAACGTAATGATGCAATTTTTCTGTTTTTATTTTGGATCATTATTTCATTATAAAAAAAAATAACGATCGAAAACTTTTTTTTTTGAATTTTTTTTTTCTCCGATATAGTACTATGATCCATTTTATTATTTATATTTTTTTATATTTTTTTTCAATTTTTTAAGATGTCCTCGCAAGTCCTCACTTTAAAAAGAGTCCTCACCCGATCCTGATTATATATATATATATATATATATATATATATATATATATATATATATATATATATATATATATATATATATATATATATATATATATATATATATATATATATATATATATATATATATATATATATATATATATATATATATATATATATATATATATATATGGGATCCAGTAAGAAGTAATATTTTGGTAGGAAGGTAGGAAGGAATCTCATCACTCATCAAATCATAATAATGTCTTTTAAGATGCAACTATATTTTTGGTGTATATATATGTAAGATTAAATGATCTGAAATCAGTTACAAAAATATATCATTCTTACCTTAATTATAACTATTCATACCTTAATTACTGATTTCTTTCTTCCTACCAAAATATTACTTCTTACTGGATCCCAACTATATATATATATATATATATATATATATATATATATATATATATATATATATATATATATATATATATATATATATATATATATATATATATATATATATATATATATATATATATATATATATAGAGAGAGAGAGAGAGAGAGAGAGAGAGAGAGATGACAAGGAATGGTGTCGATGGTCAAAAGAAGAGACAGAAAAGCAGCTTGTTTGTGTCGTTTGGGGGGGGGGGGGGTTGTTTGGAATTTTACAGACGCCTCCTACAACAAACTCACCAGACCATATAACCTTATGAATATTGTTATGTAACTAACATATTGCCAAAACTCAAAAGACTTTTAACTTAGGGGGCGTTTGGTTTCTCGGAATTCAAGGGAATTGAAATCCAATTCCTTCAACTTCTAGTGATTGATTCAAGTTTTGTTTGAAGGAATTAGAATCCAATTCCATTGAAACGAATTCCTTTGGTGGTTGGATGGAATTCATTCATTTGGAAGAGGGAATGTATAAGATTATCATTATATCATTTTATTACTTACTAGGTTAGAAACCCGTGTACTACACGGGTTGACAAATTAAAATAACAAAAAGAAAAACTAAATACAAATATATAGATAAAAATATTAAAAGAATGATGATTTCAATGTATATTTCTAAGCGTCATGTCATACTTTGTAGAAATTTAAGTATAATGTTATTATGAGTAATTAATTCATGTATGTGCTATTATTAGTAAATAACAAATTCGTTTCTCGTATTGGTAGAATGAAAGTACATTGCCTTTATTTATATGGAAGTTAAATACATTGCTATATCAGACACTGAAGATAAAAGAACCATTTTGTTTTCTTAGCATATGTTCATGCAAGAGAAAATTAATATATGAAGGAGTAGATATTAAAAAGTTCTAATATGACATTTTTCACATAACTAAAATGGGAAACTAACAGCTATGGTCAAGGACCAAAATGATTAGGCAAGTTCGAAATAAGGACCAAATTTGAAAAAAGAACTTTTTTGAATCAAATAAAGCAAAAAATCAGCTATGGTCAAGGACCAAAAATGTAATTTACTCAAAAATAAATTGAGTAATTACCCTGTGTATGTAATAGGATTCATACTCCTCATGTAGCATATGTCCTGTAATTCCCTAAATAGAGGTGGAAGAAGTGGATTTGGGATATCTCTAAAAATGTGCACATTTTCATTTCCATTTCTCTCAAATACTTTTCATTGGTTACTTAACCTGTCATCACAAAAAAGAATATGATGATTCAAAAAAGAAATAAAAACTTACACTCTAAGAATCAGAAATGATACTCAAAACAAAAATAGGAAATAATGACTCATATGGTTTCAATTCAATTACACGCATACATTATCAGGTTAAAAGTTCATCATAGCCTTTTTAAGATTAGAAAAGCTATAGCTTTTTAAACTGAGTGACCGCAAAATCTCACCATAGTTGGTGGCACGGTGAGACGATACTGCTTTTTACAGTGCCAATATAATCACCAAACTGTCATTTTGCCCATGGATCATTTATAAATATTTAAATAATACCGGTCACTAAATCAAAAAATAGGATAAGTATCAATTAGTTTATATGCATCAAAACTAAAAACTGCAACACAAATACATCAAGCTCTCTCTTGATTACTTTCAGTCTTTCTCCCTAAAACTCTGGAAAATATAACAAACATTAAAACCAACATTTAATTGAGGTTTGGTTTAAAACAAATACACAATTATGGCCGGGCCTGCATTCTGAGTTCACACAGCATAATCTTCTTCTGAATTCCTTAAAAGATTCATGTAACTACAACTTCAAAGATAAACGATTATAGTAACTAAAATTAAAAAAAAAAGAGTAAGGTTTCATTTAAGACTTTCAAGTTCACACTTTCCCCAGTTTCACGATCAACAAAGTTTTCACTCCTTGTCAATCAAGTTGGTAATTCTTCTAGTTCAGACCTAGCCTACCTGAAATATGAGGCCACCAACATACCCGAAATCAAAACATAGCTACCTGAAATTGAAATCAAACACTATAAGAAAAAGAAACAATCAATTGGCATAGAAACATGAACCTGAATTCAATATTCAAAACACTCAATATACAACTTTAAATTGAGAATGTAATGTTAGAACCCTTTCAAATTTACCATTAAAAAAGGCAAATGCGAATTAATTTTTAATCAACTTCGAACGTACTTATTTTTGAACGAAAAAAAAGACGTGTTGTTGAATGAACCAGAATATATAGATCAAAATCAAAGAGCTAATCTAAATCGGAAGTATTTCTAGAAAGGAACATCGTTAGGAAGGATCCCCTTGTGACAAACCTTCATAAGCCTCTTTTACTCTTTCTTAAGCGACAGTAAACCAAAGGGATTTTATATACTCGATTAAAGGAGCTTGTCGTCTTAAAACGAAATGCCGCATGATTTTTGCGATTTTAAATTTGAATATGATTTTAAGATAGGAATGAATTTCAATTTCAAAATTGGATAGGATTTCATATTAATTGGTGATTGACACTTAATTTAAAGACCAACAATGTATAAAACAGAAATTAACCAAACTATCTCTTTGATTAATGATCAGAAAATATAACTCAAAAAAACTGATTAGAAGCTTATACAATTGTGTGTGTATTTCTGTTGAATAGCTAGACCTGAATATATATGCTTCTAAGAAACATATCACATTCCTAGCTATGATAACAAACACTAAATGGACAGTTGGATCTTGCTTTAACACATGTGCTTAGGTGTAGTATCCCCTCCCATGTGCTAGAGATTCCAACAATCACCCCCGAATCTCTACGTCCTTCTAGAGACGTCTTTGTTCCCGATCAAGTTTCGTATTTCTTTGAACTTGATATTCGACTTTTCCCCGAATCTCTACGTCCTTCTAGAGACGTCTTTGTTCCCGATCAAGTTCCGTATTTCTTTGAACTTGATTTTCGACTTTTTCCGGACACCCGATCTCCACCTCGGTCACATCCAAAGTCTTCTTTAGCTCAACAAATTTTAATTGTTCACAACACTTGTAACATGGCATACCGTTGGACACGTTCATTAACATCACAACTTTTCCCGGACCGACGACCTCTTCCCCGGCCACACCCAAAGTCACCCGATTTGAATTGCCACCGCCATAATATTCACACCGTGTTGTTTATCTGACTTCTTTATTTTCGGATCACCCTTGTTCAAGGAGACATCTCCACCGACCAAGAAAACAAAGCTACCCGCTTCTACCATTTTCTTTCACCCGCAACACGAACCAAATCCAAAGCCACCTGCTTTGACGAATCTTTTCCGTTAGTTTACCCGCACCTACGCCGGTCTCCCCTTATCACAAACAAGCCGATCAATGACTTCTTTCTTCCACCGCTCAAGAAGACAAGGTCACCACCACCTTTACCGTCTTCTATTTCCCGCAACACGAGCCGAACTCAAAGCCACCTGCTTTGATTTCCTTCCGCTCATCTTTTCCGCGGTTTTTGACAGCCCCAACCTTTTTCGATCCAACCCGTTCCCATCGAGAGTCCTCTTCCACCAGTCAAGAATAACGAGCTCATGCTTCTTCTGTTTTCTTGTACCCGTGAGAAAACCAAATCAAAACCCATATGTTCTGATTTGTTTCCGCTGCCCTTCACCGTTTCTGGTTAAGCTCTCTTTAACCCGGAACACGGATCGATCAAAGATGGAGACTACTTTCAAGTCTACAACCTGTGATCAAACCATCACAACCCCTTAAAACAAAAAACCCGGTTCCTGCAGCTGCATTTACCATCCCGCAGCCAAGGGCTACGCCCTTTTCTTGAAACCGACTCTCAAACCCGCCCTTTAAACGATCACCGCTCTGATACCAATTAAAGACCAACAATGTATAAAACAGAAATTAACCAAACTATCTCTTTGATTAATGATCAGAAAATATAACTCAAAAAAACTGATTAGAAGCTTATACAATTGTGTGTGTATTTCTGTTGAATAGCTAGACCTGAATATATATGCTTCTAAGAAACATATCACATTCCTAGCTATGATAACAAACACTAAATGGACAGTTGGATCTTGCTTTAACACATGTGCTTAGGTGTAGTATCCCCTCCCATGTGCTAGAGATTCCAACATAATTATCGGCAAAATTAATAGACGGAACAATAGTGTTTAGGCGGGATCTTAAAGGAGATAATTTGAGCGTGTAAACCGTAGCATTGATAATCTCATATCTGATTTTTAGGAAACTGATTTACATGATTTTTAGGAGACGGATAAGGAATCTTTTTTCGGAGTACACGTATCAGATGGAGAATAGGTTTTAAAAAATGGACACGTGGCAAAAATTATTTTTATTTATTAGGTATAGTAGATTATACCATTCTATATATTACCTTTTAAATTAAAACCCTCTACCACCACCCACCACCACCACCAACCGCTACCACCCACCACCACAACCACCACCATCACCCAACACCAACCATCACCGTCACCACCAACCACCACCACTACCAACCACCAACCACCACTGCTACCACCCACAACCACCACAACCGCCGCCACCACCCAACCGCCGCCACCCATCCACCACCACCACTACCACCCACCGCCACCACCACCACCACTGCGTCCAACTACCGCCACCACCACTCACCACCACTACAACCAATATCACCCACCATCGTCACCCACCACCATTGCGACCACCCACCGCCACATACCACCAATGTCACCAACCAGCACCACCAACTACTGCCCCCACACAGTCACCCACCACTTGACTTTTCTTACAAATTACAACTAGTTTTATTTGGGTAAAATAATCTCAAATTTGATTATTTAATTATTTAGTAATAGTGGTTTTTTAATTATTTGAAACTATAGTTGATAGTTGTCTCTATGTTAAAAGTTGAAAGTCTAAGTCTTGATTAGAACACACTAATTTTTCTAAATAGACTAGTAAGTATGTATTAAAGTCATTCCAATAGAAAAAAATTAAAACTATAGTGGCTCTTTTTAACCTCTTCTTTGAGAAAATATAATGTTTTTCTTTTTTATTAAGAAAAAATCATTAAAAATGTAAAGCAGATTTAATTTTTTTACGAGGATATTAATATTTCCTGTGGTTGAAAATAAAATCAATTGTTTTATATATTATTAATCTGTAAATTTTTAATTAATTGATGTTATTTTTTAGATTAAAACTACTACAGTTGGAAAGACTTTTTGACCTAATTATAAATATTAATTATTTAATTAACACATCTATTACAACGTAAGAGACTTTTGAACTTATTATTATTAATTATATAATTAAAGAATTAGGTTTATTAAATATAAAACTTTAGTATTCAAATTAGGTTTTAAATCAAAATAAATTAGTTTTATTTAAGTAAATTGATTTTGAAATCGATTGTTTGTTTATTTAGAAATAATAATTCTTTTTCTACATGTTTAAAACTATAATGTCTATTTTTATTCTTTTAGCAAAAGATAATGTATTGATATCTTAATTAAAAGATTAATAACTAAAAAATAATATATATTTTTAATAAGGACACCCTCTTTTCATGTGGTTGATCATAAATTATCATGTTTGTCATGCTAATTTGAATTTTTGTTTGTCAACCGAATAAAATTTGTCAAATATAAATCAATAGACTTATATAATTATGAATATTGATCATGTCAATAACATCTATTACAATTCAATTACAAGAAACTTTTTAACTTAATATTATTAATTATACAATTAACAAATTAAGTTTAATAAATATAAAATATTAATATTTATATTATATTTCAAATCATGATAAAATAGTTTTATTTGAATAATTCTTTTTTTTTTTTGGATTTAATTATTTTTCTATTTAAGCTTTTTCAGTTTTTTATTTACATAAAAATATAGTGTGTCTTATGAACCATTTTCTTAAAAAAGTATCATATGTGAATATTTTTATTAAGAAAATTTTAACTATTAAAAGTATAAAGAGTATACATTTTTATTTAGACCGAAAGACGTGGTCACACTGCATATAGCAGTGTCCTATGTGTACCTTGTCATGGCTACGGTAACACCACTCTGATTGAGTTGTTCACCGCATACTGATGCCCCCTCACGGGTATCACACAATTGTGCACACACAACACACATATACAAACACTAGACGTTGACTTTTGAATGTTCGAATGTATATATATATATATATATATATATATATATATATATATATATATATATATATATATATATATATATATATATATATATATATATATATATATATATACATATTCATATACATATACATATACATATATATATATATATATATATATATATATATATATATATATATATATATATATATATATATATATATATATATATTTATATATATATATATATATATATATATATATATATATATATATATATATATATATATATATATATATTAGTGGTAGGCGGTCAAACTAGGCGGATTTGGTCAACGGCGGTCAAAATCGGGTTTAGGCGGGTCTAGGCGGTAAAATTTTCAATTTTCAAATTTCAAAATTTCAAAATTTTCAAAAATTATCAAATTCTCAAAAAATAAAATTTTTAAATTTTTAAAATTTAAATTTAGAAAATGCCATTAATTATGATAATCGGTGGGCGGTATGTATATGTATATGTGTATATATATATATATATATATATATATATATATATATATATATATATATATATATATATATATATATATATATATATATATGTATATATATATATATATATATATATATATATATATATATATATATATATATATATATATATATATATATATATATATATATATATATATATATATATATATATATATATATATATATATATAGATGTTCAATTGATTTCAACAAAAATGAATCTCGAGACCAGTTCTGATCAATAAATTTATAATGGCATGTTAGTAATTATGTATTTTATTTAAATTATAACAAAATTATAGTTTCCTAAAATTTAGGATTCTGATTGTTCGTTAAAAAAACTAATAAATTAATTTTTATTTTTTAATAATTTCAGATAGTGTATAGCATCAATTTTTTTACTTATTTTTTCATTTTTTATTTTATTTTATTAATAGATTGTAATAATCATTTTTCTGTCAAATTTTTTTCTTATATCATTTGATTTATGTAATTTTATTTATAAATGATTATAAAACACAATGTAGTTTTACATTTATATTGAATTAGTTTTACTATATTTGTAGACGTGAAAAACATCAAATATAATTGTAATAATCTATGGATATAGTTGTAAATATAAAATGAATAGAAGACAATACAAAGATAAAGAATGCAATATATGTTTCAATCGTAAATGATTACAACACAATGTAGAGAAAGAAAAATATAATGCGGGTTTAATCATAAATGATTGCGTCATAATATACTATAGGTTTCTTAGTTATTCTAGCGCTGAATATTTTGACTTGAAATGGACTACTTTGACACATAAACTTGTACTCCTTTTTCTGTTGAAATCTGCATGATTGTGTAACGAGCATTAGTAAACATAACAAGTTTACTGTACTTTAATATAGTAATTATAACTATCAAGTACCAATAAGCTACTACTCATTTGATACTCCAAACAATAAAGTAGCAACATTATCAAACAATATTACAAGTAACTTGACATAATATACCAACAAAATTAGAAACAATTAACTAGTATACTACTAAGAGCAAATTTATAACATGTGTTCTAATTATTCATTTAGCCATAGTTATAATCATAAATGATTATAACGAATATTCTGATCATTTACGCAAGTATAATCATAAATCATTATGATCATATTAAAATCTACCCAAAGTTATAATCAGAAATGATTATAACTAATGTTCTAATCATTTACGCAATTATACTTATAATTATAAATGATTATAGTTCTAACCATCAATTAATAACACATTTAATCATCACTGAATATAACTAACATCATATAACTATTCATATAACCACAAATGAATAGACACGCCTAATCATAAATGAATATACACTTACATTTATTAATCATTCATGTTTATAACAAGCATATCAATTGAAATCAAGACTGATATGGAAAAGCCGAAATGTCCTCGTAACAAAACTTTGTAATTTTTAGGAAAAACCGGAATGTCCTCATATATAATCGCCTCCTGATGTGTGTACGTGCTCGTATCATACCGTATCATGACAACACATTCTAAAAATAACTTTTAAATCGAATCTTTATTTTGAATCATTACTCTGTACGATCTAAACACATTATAATTTTGCATGTCTGAGTCTTTTGGGATTTTATCAAAGCAAAATTAAACAAAACCTTGTAATATATGGTGGAGAAACTAAAGAGAAGGTGTATGTGGGCAATACCTTTTAAAGAAACATTCGGCAGTCCCCACCAATCACTTGGTCAAATATGTCATCTCTCGGAGAGATCGAACTATTATTTATTGTACCATTTCATTTTCTTTTGTTAAAAAAACGTCATACCTATGATCTCTAATTGTCAAGGTATCAAGGTTCTTTAAGGAAAGCGCTCACACTTGAGATTGCTCATCGTACGAACAGGCACACACATCAAGAGGCGAGAGAGACGACGACAGGAGAAACAAAGAGAGAGAGAGAGAGAGAGAGAGAGAGAGAGAGAGAGAGAGAGAATTAGGGTAATGTAAAAAGTGAGAGAGAAAGACTAATTATAGGACTTGATAAAAATTGGGTAATTATTAATTACCTTAATACCAGGTTAGGCTGGTCTCCTCATTCACACAATTCCCCCGTGCATTGATTGATCAGGCTAGGGTACCTAGAGTGCAGGTAACTAAACACCAAATAAATTGGAATAAAACTTCCACATTAGAGATTCCACACGTGTGTAACTCGATTGAGAAGAAAATGATCGATGGAGAGAATTTTTGCCATATGCTAGAAAAGGAAGATGCCTGAAAGAAGAAGGCAATTGCAAAAAGTCCCACCCCCCCCCCCCCCCCCCCCCCCCCCCAATGGGAAAAATATGAATTCAGCGTCGGATTGAAGCACAGGCTCTTTATTTTCTAGAGTGCATTTGAGTTTGATTGCAGCTCGTGTGCTTGACTCCCAAAGCCTCCATAAAGAGCACTAGTTGCCTTTCAAATTATAAAAAATCGAAAAGATCTACCCATCTACAGGGGGTTCCTATATCCGTCTTTGTAGCAAGGAATCTTGTTAGTGAGAGACAACTTGCCAAGAAGTAGGAAGAATTTGGCGATTCATATCATAATAAGGTAGAATTTATCTCCCAACACTCTTTTATCATCCGTCTCTCGACTTGTTAATGAAAAGTGGAAACCAATTCTGTTACTTTCTTGGCACAATGGATTCACGGGCGATTATAGGCCAACTAAAGGAAAAGTGGAGCCGTTTTTGAATGCCTATCTGCTAAGTTCAATTAAGGCAAGCTTTCATTTATTTGGTCTCAATGTCCTTACGAGGCAGTGCTGAGTTTCATGTGCCAGCAAATCTTTAAAAGCATAGACGAGTGACGACTAGCTACGTCCCAATGAAGCACATCCCAACAATTATCTAGAGCAATGTGACAAGCCGAAG
This sequence comes from Cichorium intybus, assembly GCA_023525715.1. NCBI lineage: Eukaryota > Viridiplantae > Streptophyta > Magnoliopsida > Asterales > Asteraceae > Cichorium > Cichorium intybus. The sequence goes on along the minus strand of CM042016.1, from coordinate 45,459,785 downwards.
ACAGATCGAGGAACAGGCCTAGGCATCATTGCCCATTTAAGTCAGCTGCTATTTTTACCCATTGACGGGTTCATATTTAGGGCAACAAGGAATCATAGCACAAAGCAAACGATCCAATAAGATAATGTTCACCGTTTTACATTATATATGCTTTAACTCCGATCACATATGAACCGCAAACACAAGTACCTCGCACAAGGATTTGCAAGGCAAAAGTGCATCTTGCAAAACTTTCTAGAATTACATACACCCCTGTATGAAAAACCGTATCTAACTAAATGTTCATAACAACGCCTCACCAATTTCCTCCACGTGAGTGGATATGCAACATATAGTTAAAATGGTTTATGCTTCAAACCTTTATGTTTTTAAAACCACATAATTATAGACTTCACACTTTTGAGTTTCACAATCATGTATTTTAAACCCACACAATTTAAGAACTTCTATCTTTTAAATATCACTTCGATCATTTTACAACCCACACAGATTTATTTTTGTCTTTGCTTTTTACAAGGTGTTAAACCGATGAAATATCATAATTAGGTAAAAGAAATATCATCATATCATTAGGTAAAAGAACTCAATTATGATACGCAATTAAGCTCATAATTAGTTAAAAGAAATAAAAAACTGATGGAATGAATCAATTTTGACCGTTGGTCCGCATATCCATTATCCAACAACTTTTAACATAAAATAGGTCAACACTGGAAGGTGAAACACAAGGCAAGTGAGGGCATTGATAAGAATCCCGAAAAACACAAATACAAAGAGACAATTACACATTACATATAAATACATTACACGTAACCTTTAGTGATTATAAGAATTTCCAAGGAAGTGAAGTGTCGTGTTTAGTCGATATGTAATCAATTCAGAACATTTTTAATCAGTTCTTATTCCCTTTTCACTATAAGAATCGAAGGCTATAGGGACGACATATGTCGTCCCTATAGACCTTAAAGTCATCCCTATAGACCCCGGGCACGACATGTCGTCTCTATAGCCTTCGTCACTACAGTTTTGTCACTATAGACCAAAAATGTCGTCGCTATAGGCATCGTCTCTATAGCTAGTCTATAGAGACGACTTTTCATGCCTATAGATTCGTTTCCAAAAAGTTTCGATTTCAAAATGATTGACTGTAGTGACGACAAATCGTCGCAATAACATGGTCTATAGGGACAACATGTCGTCTCTATAGGTGAATCTATAGGAATGACATGTCGTCCGTATAGCATGTGCTAATTCGACGACTTGTCATTTCTATATATGTGTTGGAAAAAACTCGCCTCATCTATGAGGACGACATGTCGTCTCTATAGATCCATCTATATAGACTAAATGTCGTCCCTATAGACCATGTACATGTTTTTTTTTTTTTGGTTTCCAAAACATGTCAAATATTATATAGAGAAAATTACACGAATGGTCCCTGTGGTTTGTGGTAACTTGCACGCTTGGTCCCTGACTATTTTTTTTAACTCGGACGGTCCCTATCCTTTTGTTTTATTATGCGCTTGGTCCCTAACTCACTTAAAATGACAACATTGCCCTTATTAATTTCTTTTTTTAATTATTAATTATTAATTATTTATTTTTTAATTACTAAAGAAGGAAAAAAACCTAACACACCCTCGTTCAAATCAATCAGACTCTCTCTCTCTTGTTTCACCTTCGTTGTCCTCATCTTCTCCGGCTAATCCCTCTTCCACCACCACTGTCGTCTTCTCCGGCCAGAACCCTCCCCCACCACTGTCAATCTAAATCAAAAGCAAGAAATCTACTTAACAAACATTCGCCAGCCCTGATCTAAGCTCCAGCCGTCAAAGCCATTCAAAGAGGTATCCCGGAGTGAAGCAATCAATCTCTCGATCCCCAAAGATAATATTATTTGCTTCATCTGCTAATGATTGCACCCAAATGCATTAACAGTCTCCGATCTCGATCCAGATTCAGAATGTGAGAAACGATCATGAACTAGAAAAAATAAACAATAACAAAATGCCCCGTTTGGACTTTACTTGAACACAAGCCAATCAAAATTAAAACTTTTATCTTAAACTTACAATCGAACTTCAAACTGAATCAATCAATCCTCCATACACTAAACAGTTTCCAATTCAAAAGAGATAAAACAACGAATGTTTCGAATTCAGAAAGATGAGTATTGTATTGAAATTCATCCGGATCATTATCTTACAGAACACCCCTACCGGTATCAGAAAATTTGTCGGCATAATAGCGTACAAATTCGATTGAACTCACTCAGTTTAAAACACGATAAGGTACCGATTCGCAACTTTAAAACCGGAAAGATGATCGACTGCTGTCTTGGCATCGTAGATATCTTCGTAGTGATGTTGAATGGCAAGTTGCATACGTAGAGGACCTTGTTTACTTCTGGTGGGAGCCTTGTGTTTCCCTTTCTCAAACTGATTGTCGCCATTAGAGAGTTGAGACTGTTTGTCCGCAAGTTTGAAGAAGTTAGGGGTTCCGAAAACGATTTGGGGACCATCCATGGTCACCTCTAACTCGACGCCGGCCACCAGCATCCTTCCGGCGCCATCGTTTTCCTTCTGTCGTCGCACAACCGCCGTCGGCAGCTCTGCAGTCGTTAGTTCCATTCTTGCTCCAGAAGCTCTTCATCAGTTGGGAAGAAGTTGAACCCTGGAGGTAATCGGAGGCCACCATTGTTGACGAAATTGAGCTTTTCCATTTCCCGAATTTAAACAATAAGAAAAATGGGTGAAATCTTTTTGTTTTAATGTTTGGGTTCCTGAAGAAAAAGAGATTTTGAGAGAAAAGAGAGCGGATCACATATTCACGTTTACAAACATTAAACATGGGAAGAGGAAGATCGGCAGAGGATGGGGATTTAGGGTTTTTGGGAGGAGTTAGGAGGAGACGAGTTAAGAATAAGGGTATCGGCGAGTTTAAGGTATATTTAGGGATTTTTGTTTTTTTAATTATAAAATAAGAAACAAATAATGAAAAATTAAAAAATAAATTAGTAAGGGTAAAAGAGTCATTTTAAGTCTGTCAGGGACCAAGCGTGCAATAAAAACTCCAAATAGAGACCGTCCGAGTTAAAAAAAAAGAATTAGGGACTAGACGTGTAAGTTACCCCAAACCACAGGGACCATTCATGTAATTTACTCTATTATATATATTAATAATAAATTAAGCAAAATATAAAATATGAATACTAAAACATTTTAAACAATGTACCAATAACGCATATATAATTCACCAAAATACATAACGTTAATACATAAATTATCATCCAAATATTACACAAAAGTTGTTCAAATTGTTTTAATCGCTTTCACTTTCGGTTTCATTTTCATTTGCATTTCCGGTGTCACCTCCTTGATCGCTTTCTGTTTTTGTCATTTCATCATCACCACTACCTTGGTTTTTTGGAGATTGAATATGTATAGATTGTAGTTGTGTTGGATCAACTTGGAATTGGAAGGCTTGAAACGGTTGTTGAATGTTATTTTGGGTAAAAATTGTTTGCATGTGCTGATTAATCTGTTGACTTAATTATTGAGTCAATTGTTGGGTAAACTGCTGAGTAAATTGTTGAGTCATTTGGTTGAAGTTTTGGGTTGATGATGAAGCGCCCAGTGCATGGTGAGCTAGGATATTCTTCACTTTTCTACCAACTCCCCGTGTATGCCCACGCCTTTCTCCAAGTGCTCGTTTAAGGCATTCAACCTCATCAACCCTTGACTCACCACCATCAGCTTTGTCTAACATGGTTTTGTACTCATCTTGGATTTTTTCCTACGTTAAACAAAACAACAAACGTACATTAGTTTTTATTTCTAAAATTCGACAGCATAACTGTTATAAAATGGATAATCAACTTGTTTACCTATAAATAATAACAATAACAATTCTCATATTTCAATATATGCAATGATTTTCAATAGCAAAATAGACATTCTACACTAAATTGCATATCAATATGTTACACAAAAATAACACATACAAAACATGTTTCTAGAAATTTTACTTACCCAATCAGCTTCTACATGATTATTCACCAAACAACGACCTTCCTTGAAGTGACTTTTTCTCCACCCTTCTACATGGCTAGTCTTGCCGGTTGTTTGGACCTATAAATTAACAACAAGATTTAATAAAATTTCATAGAATTATTAATAACTCATCAAATACTTAAAAAATTCTTACTTCTTTATGTCGCTTTTATGCATATGATTCGGTCCCATGAGAACTTGTATACGGTTGTTGTTGTTTGTTCCCTTTATTTTTTTCTGAGCGAATATTGTACTTGTATGTGGTAAACAATTTATCAATGACCTTTCCCCACGCTTGGGAAGTCTGTCTAGGCGGGGGATGCTTCCTTGCCCTCTCAATATCCTTGTAACCTCCATGGTTAATAAAATGCCTTTTCAAGTCGTTTTTTCGTCGCTTGTAACTTTTGGCTAGGTCGCTCTCTATTCCAAGTACAATTCCATTCCAATGTGGTGTGTTTCGAAAACTATCATGATCAAAATAATTCTACAAAACAAAGGATTAGAAGACATTTAGAAATTATAAAACTGAATGAAAAATAAAACATTATATTGTATACTTACATGAAGTGTCGGATAGATGTCTCTCTTGTATCTGTGAGGAACATTGTCCCAACTGCGATAGTGCATTGGAACTCTTCTACCAATCTCATTCGATATCAGCCGTATAAACATCTGGTAATTTTTTCCGATAAAATTGAGGCTGATCGGATGAATGCACGGTATGAACCCACTACATGTTTGTCTAAAGGTGGCCACCTAACCCATTTTTCAAATACCTTGTCTCATATGTGAATGAATATAATCAGATTGAGTATTTAAAAAAAATCGACAACATTTCCCCTATACTCCCCGAGTATGCATTTGAAACGCAAACTCGTAGGAGTAAAGAGAAATGTGTGTCTATTTTTTCTTAAATACTCAATCTGATAATATTCATTCACATCCTAAATGAGACCAAATATTTAAAAAGCAGTCCCAAAACAGGGACTACCCGAAATGAATTTCTAAATTCATTTCAGGTGGGTATACAACTAAGGTTAATACAATGCATGTTTATATATATATATATATATATATATATATATATATATATATATATATATATATATATATATATATATATATATATATATATATATATATATATATATATATATATATATATATATATATATATATATATATACACACACACACACACACACACACAAGACATGAATTGGGGAAAATGTAGAAACTTAGCAAACTTTAGGGGCTATTTTGAAATTTTGATAGATATAAAATTTCTTTACAATCTAGTCCTATTCAGCTTAATAAAAAGCACTTAATGGATAATTTAAGAGCTTGATCAATACATAATCCATCCTAATTCATGTTTAAGCATAAAATGATCAAAAAAATTAATAATAAACTGATTTGGGGAAATTCCAGCAATTTACAAAATTCAGGGGCTAATGTGAAAATTATGCAGATTTCAAAAATTGTTACCTAAAGGTCCTAGATGTCGATTTAACTGTTAATCAACACCTAATATACAAATTATTGTTCTTAATGGACGGATTAAGCAGCTAATTTCGTTCCTAATATATCATTAAACAGCAAAATCAGAAAGAAATGAAGAATATTGCTAACCTCAGTTGAAGTTCTAGCCCACACCACCGGAAATCGCATAGAACCAACTATAGCCACCGGAAATAGCACAGGAGCAACCCATACCACCGGAATCCGGCCACCACTCGAGCTGGAGAAGAATAGTTTCGAGAGAAGAAAAATGCAAATCACTTCACTAACCTCTGTGGATTTTGGAATCAAGAACTATTTTTGAAATTCGTTGTATAACCGAGCTGGAGAAACCACCGGAGTACCCACAGCCATCAGAGACACAATCTTCGGCTATGACATCAATGAACAGCGAAAAACAAGTACATAATCGTTGGATTATTCAAATCGGGTGTAACTAGAAGCAATGTAGTACCTTTCTCGGGCGGAAAATGTCACAATTGACGACGGAACACCCTGGTCGCCGACAATCGTCCTAGCAGCTGTAGAGAAAACGAACCAGGAAAAATGAGGCTTTCAGGAAGTCACGATGGTTTTAGGGCTCGGGGAAGGCTATAGCGACGACATGTTGTTGCTATAGCCAACACCAAAACGGCATCATTCCATTAAATTGTTGATATTAGTCTAATAAATATTAAAAAAAAATTAACCTTCAGTGACCACTTGTCGTTGCTTTAAGTATTCAGAAAACTGTCAAATGAATTTCGTTTCCCGTCTGACCCTATTGCGACGACTTGTGGTCGCTATACCCTAAAAGGTCAAAGTCTGACTTAACACCCTATAGAAACGATATGTCGTCGCTATAGAGGGCTCTATTGCGACTACAGATGTCATCCATATAGGGTTCGTCCCTAAGACCCAATTTCTAGTAGTGTTTTACCACTTGGTGTCACCCTTTTTAGACTTTACTTATTAAGTTATTTACAGCTAATAATATGTAAATATAGAAAAGTTAAACCATAGACTCAAGACGACCCATGCCAAAGCAACTTAGGATCTACAATATGTGGGCAAATGGTGGAACACTAACAATAGTTTGAGTACACAATATTCGAACATTAAACTTTATTTATGGTATTCCACATGTCAATATATGCTCGTTGAAGGGATAAAGTACCAAAATAGATCAAATGACTATTGATCATTTATGATTTCTTTTGTTTATCTTCACCAAATGATTTATTACACATGTTTTTGCGGACATTAGCTTATAGTATTAGGGCACGTTTGGTATAAAGAAATGGAATTGAAGCAGAGAATGGAAATGGAGAGAAAGGGAATTAAACTGGAGAAAGAGAATTGATTCCACTGTTTGGTATCACAAAGAATTCACCTGAGAAATATGTTTGAGAATCAACGCTCTTGTGGTGGTGGTGGTGGCAGCAGCCAGCAGTGGCGGTAATGATGGGTGGTGGCAATTACGATGGGTGGTGGTGGATGATGGGAGGTGGTGGATGATGGGTGGCGGTGATGGTGATGGGTGGTGGCAGTAGTGGTAGAGGGTGACAGTGATAAGTGGTAGTAGTGTAGGTGGTACTGGTGGCGGTACAAGTAGTAGTGGCGGTGGATGCGGTGGTGTGTGATGGTAGTGGGTGGTTGTGGTAGGTAATGGTGTAAATGGCGGTGGTGGCAGTGAGTAGTGTTAGCGGTGGCGAGGGTGAGTGGTAGTGATAGAAAAGGTGCAGGTGGAAGAGGTGGGCAATAGTGGAGGTGGTGGCGATGGGTAGTGGCGGTGGAGGTGGTGGCGATAGAGGTGGTAGTTAACGATGGTAGTGGTGGCGGTGAGTGATGGTGGCGGTAGCGGTGGCGGCAGTGAATGGTGGTGGGTGGTGGGTGATGGTGGTGGCAGTGGAGGTGGTGGTAGTAATGGTGGCGGTGGAGGTGGTGGTAAGGGATGATGGTGATGGTGGCGGTGATGGTGGCGGTGGCGGTGGAGATGATGATGGTGGTGGGTGATGGTGGTAGTGGGTTACGGTCATGGGTGGTGGTAGTGGTGGGTAATGGTGGTTGTGGTGAATGGTGGTAGGTGGTAGTGGTAGTGGTAGTAGGTGGTGGTGGTGGCGGTGGAGGTGGCAGTGGATGGTGGAGGGTGGTAATGGTGGTGGTGGGTGATGGTTGTGAGGGTGGCGGAAGGTGGCGGTAGCGGTGGAGGTAGTGGTGGGTAACGTTGTAGGTGAAGTGGTGGCAGTGGCAGTGAGTGGTGGTGGCGGTGGAGGTGGTGGTAGGGTGATGGTGGTGGTGGGTGGCGGTGGAGGTGGCGACGGTAGAGACGGCGGGTGTTGGCGACGGTGGTGGTGGATAACAGTGGTGACAGATGGTATTGGTAGACTCATGAAAGAAAATCAGATTTCTCACCATTTCTCTACTAAAAGTAGAGAATTAAAAGTAGGGAAATGGAATCAAATTATTTCTCTATTCTTTATTCTCAGGATTAAACAAACAGAAGAAATGAAATCAATTCCATTTCTCAGATTTCATTTCTCTGTACCAAACATGCCCTTAGGTTTTTATTCGTAGGGAAATAAGATAAAATTGTTGTATTTTGTTTCATTTTGTGGTTTAAAAATTATATTTTTATTTGGATTTTTGTTCAAGCCACTTTATTAAAAAAAAAAGGAGAATTTCGTTTAATATGTTACTATATTCTCGGTTTAATTTGTTACTATGATAAGATGACATTTTTTTACTTAGAAAAAGTTGTTAAAGGAGGTAGTTTTGTATTTTTATTTTTTTGCAAAATTTTTTATAAGGTTTTCATTTTCTGTTACAATTAAAAAAAAAAAAAAATCACAATGTGAACAACTCAACTCTATGTATATCGTTGAACAAACAAGCAATCAAACCAAACTTTGATATTAATAGACCATGGAAATATTATATTAAATAATAGATGAATGAAAATTCAAGTCTATATCAAACTTTTGATCAAATATATAAAATCTGTTATTCCATTATTAAAGCTGATTATTAAAGCTAATGAGTTAGTTATTTTTAACAAACTATATTTGTTATCATTTCATAGTTAGGGTAATACTTTTTGTTGGTTTATTAATTTATATCATTGCAAAATAAGTTATCTAGACTTTAATATTTAAAATAAACAGTAATTTTGAAAAAATTTATGTAACTTTTTAATAATAATAAATAATAATTAAATATCTTTATATCTTTTTAATAATAATAAATAATTTAGTTTGACTAATAACCATACTAATTAATAATAATATAAAAATATAAATTACGTATGATTGTTTTAAAAAACATTTAATAATTAAAAAAAACATCATTGCACCTGAGCGCCGCACCTATGCGGTGCTCCCACGCCTATCGGCCTTCGCAAATAATATTAAATTTTATCTTGTGAGGTATGACGTGGATACCTAGTGGCGTCTTAACATGATCTCTTCAAGATATTCATTCGTACTTTGAAAAAAAATACATAGAGATAATAACAAACACCACCCATGTTTTGGAAAACTTTGTCCCATGCCACATGAGAGAGAGAAAAGACGTAAGAATAACTAGCACTTCCTCCTATGTTAAGGGATATCATGAAAGGGACAATACTTTTGAATACGACGAGAAAACACTTAAAAGTTAAAACCATCATACATGAAGTTTTGTATACGAACAAATATAAGACATCATATACAATTTGTTGTTGTTATTAGCGAATATTCTTCCAAATGATATTGTGTTTTTAATGTTTTATCAGTCGCAAAGATTTTACCAACGTGTTTAGTCAGTTAAGTGCTTTAGTTAAGGTTGTCCAAATCAAGATTTTAACTAAGATTGTTTTACATTTTGTAAAATCATGATTGTAAGATTAGATGTGATTGGAAGATCCTATCAAAATAAAGTACTCTTCAAATTATATTGCAATATAGTGTTTGTGTTAAAACTTAATGTTAACTTTAACTACTTAAGCACAAACCACAATTGTTATAGTTGAAAACCGTAAAAATTTGGAAGAAATCATCTTAAATGGAAAAAAAGATCATTGAGACCATCTACAACTAAGACTAAAGGGTATAACGCTTCAATGCCGGCGGTATGTTGATGTGGAGCTTTGATGCCACCGACATCACCATCCCTCATTAGCTACATGCTTCGTAGACATCGTTGATCAGCACGTTGATGCAGCTTAATACATGAATGTTTGTTGTTTTTTTTTTCTTTTTCCTTATTTTTAGAATAATTTTGTAGGCATTCATACTACAATGTAGACATCAAAATGACATCTATGTGGCACAAATGCCTAGGAAAAAATGACAATGATATCGTTTAGCCTAAGGGCATATGATCACAAAGGACCAACATGAGTGTAACGATTCTTTGCCTAAATCGAGATCAATAGCTAAAATGATGATCCTTTAAGAGACTTTTTACGATTTGCGGTGCTCAATTTCAAGTTGAATGAAAGAATTTTAAGGTTTAACTATATACTAAATACTAAACATATGATATTGGATCACGTACACACGATCCTAAGATCTTGGTATAGATATTGATTCAGATAGATCTTAGTTTGACCGATATCGTTTTTCGTTTATGAAATCTTATAACCGTAAGATCTTAAGATTAAGATCGAAATCCTAATTATTATACTTTTAAGTTCTCAAACAATTTTATGGTATATTGTAAAATTTATTATTATATAATTTAGACAAAATTACAGTTTTGGTCCCTGATGTTTGCTGGATATTGCAAGTGGGGACAAACTATTCAAAATTAATAGTTATGGTCATTAAAGTTTGCTTTAGATATCACATTGGTCCCTCTGTTACTTAACGCCAACCATCCGCCGTTAATTCCATAAAAGGTGAGAAATGTTTTAGGGTATTTTCGTACATTCGCTTAGTCTGCATGCCTCCCCGCCATAAATGAGCGTCAAATCAAGAACCCAAACGGAGATACGTTGCAGAACTTCATCATTACTTGGAACTTCAACCGATCTTCACGAACACAGTAACCAAGCGAAATGTATGTTATCCGGGAAGAAGGAGGAGAGGAAATCGTTCAACAAGGTCCAGGTAAACAACAATCTTACAAATCCTTATGTGACTGATTCGATATAAGCTTACCGATGTTTCGTTTGCAGCTCCCGACCTTAGTTTGTTTACAATGGAGCTCCACCACGGAGGACGGTTCACAGTAACTCCATTACGGGAGTATATCGATGGCAAGATTTCTTACATAGACAAGGTAGATTGTCGCAAGATCAACCTGCAAGTACTACATGACATTCTCAGGAAATTAGGGTATTCGAATCAAGAACCTTTTTTCTTTCATTTTTTGTTACCAGCGATAACCCTAGAAAAAGGGTTGATAGCCTTAGGATGCGACGGTGATTTTAACTTCCTTAGGAAATACGTAGCGATAGTGGGTCAAATAACTTTTTTCGTTGAACAAGGTAGCTCGATTATAAACAACCATGGAAATACCTCCATCCCGAACTACCTTGATGACGATGGGTGGTTGATTTCACCCGAATTTAGGAAACTGCAAAAAAAAATTCCTGATACAGCTTCTTGTAGTAAAAAACTAATCTTTGATTTGAATGAGCCTATGGAAAAAGAAAGAACCCCTTGTTTGGACCTCGTTTTATATGACCCACTAATCAACAAACATAACTTGAATTTTGAGGATAACGAAACAGATAAAAACAGGCCTGTTTACATTGATCTAGATGACCATAATGCCATTTTGAACGTATGTGACTTTAATAGTGGGTCTCAAGTTCTATTTGATGTTGGGGAGGAGTTGTTGGAACCCTTGTTTACTTACAATGCGCTTGATCCAAAAATAATTGGAATCTAGACACAGATTACCAATTTACTTTGTCCTCTGAATGTGAAAGAGATTGGATAACGGCAATGAACAAGGCATGTACAAGTGGTGGACAAAGTAAAACACAACTCAATGATGCTGTGGTCGAGGAGGAAATAGCCCAATCAGATAGTGACTCTGATAACGACCAAGACGAAGAAGGGAGTGTAGACTTAGAACCAGTTGAAGTTGTTCCAGAAGTCAAACGTGGATGTGGATCTTATTCAGAGTGTTCTTGAACCGGCCATCGACATTGATGTAGAAGGACAACAAGATTGTTTGGTTGTATTGAATCATGATAACTTCAGGAACTATGGACCTGAATTGAGTGTAAAGGAGGCTTATCTCCAAAACATTGACAATCTGGTTGAATGTTCTATGGGTGAAATACACGAAGTTGACTTTCATGTTGGTGAGTATTTTGAAGACAAAAACGTGGTGAAGGAGGCTATTGTGAATGTTGCTATTAGGACACGAAGAAACTTAAGGATGATTAAAAATGATGGAAGAAGAATTAGAGCAAGGTGTTTAGGTGAGCAGTCCCTTTGGAAGACATTTGGGACAAAAAAAGTCAAAAAAATACAAAGCTGTTGATTTTGACTGTCCCTGGGTATTGCACGTGTCTTGTACTAAAACAGACGAAAGGTGGAGGATGAAAACGTATAATGGTACCCATACTTGTAAACCCACCAGAAATATAAAGGCAGTCACACAAGGGTATATCGCAAACAAAATTTTTCTCCAGGTCCAGGGAAACCCTAATATACGGACATGGGTGTTGCTAAATGAACTGCAGCGTACTTACAAGGTAAACCTGTCATTTATGAAGGTATTTAGGGATAAAGTAATTGCTCAAAACTGGATCCGAGGAGATTACAAGAAGCAGTACAGGATGCTGCGCGATTATGCCCTAGAAGTTCAATTACGCAACCCAGGAACAACCATTAAAATTGCAGTTGACTCGTGTCCAGTTTACGCATCTGAAACTCGCGTATTCAAAAGAATTTACGTTTGTTTGGGAGCTTTAAAGGAAGGGTTCAAGATAGGGAAAAGGGAGCTTCTTGGATTAGATGGGGCATTTATGAAGGGTCCTTACCCAGGACAAGTGTTAACGGCAGTGGGACAGGACGGAAACAATGGTATATATCCAGTTGCGTATGCCATAGTTGAGGCTGAAAATAAGCTTTCATGGACATGGTTTTTAAAGTGCTTGGCAGAAGATTTAGATTTGGCTTCAAATTCAAATTTTACATTTATAAGTGACCGGCAGAAGGTAGATATTCAAACTTTACTTTGTTATTTCGTTTTTAATTTAATTGATTTGATCCAACAGTAACCACTTCATTCTTTGTTGTCTACATTTTATAGGGTTTGGTTCCTGCTTTGTCAAAAGTGTTTCCAGCAGTTGAACATTGGTTCTGTGTTCGCCACATTCATGAAAATATGAAGCTCCATTAGAAGGGCAAGCCAATCAAGGATTTATTGTGGAAATGTGCAAGAGCAACAACGAAACCCCAATGGAAGAGTGCTATGCAGGAGTTGAAAGCAGTTAATGTAGAAGCATTTGAATGGTTGTCTAAAATTCCTCCTGAGCATTGGACTACGAGTCACTTTTCATGTAAACAATAACTTGAATTTCTATAAAGTATGATTTGTTGTGCTAATTTCTATAAAGTATGATTTGTTGTGCTAATTACTTAATATTGCATTCACATTGGCTTTCAGTTGAATGTTTTTAACTTGTTGGATTGGTAATACAACTTACCATTTCTGTGTATCATTTCAATGTATACTCAAAAGTACATTGCCCTTATAATGGTATACTCTAAAGTACATTGGCATTATAATGGTATACATTGCAGTCACAATTGTGTTCATTTGGATGTTGTTAAGATGTTGTTTTCGTAATACAACTTCTCTCCTAGTGACTGATTACTTTTGATGTGGTGTCTGAAAATTATTATACCACAAAACAAACCAAGTAACAGACTGCATATACATCAACTATTTTATATTGGAATCTAATTGTAAACATATCCATTTAACATTACCACTGGTAAGATCGTCCATAAATATATATTAGACTGTCTACATATTAACTTAGCAAAATTAGGTAAACATACCCCATTAAACCAACATACATAATAAACAACAATTAAAGATTACCTCAAACCAGCAAACACTTTAACAACCAACAAGAACTAATCAAAACACCAACTAAGGTCCCCCATGGCAATTGCTGTTAACACCAACCCTACTCGAATATGGTAAACATTGCAAATATGATGAAAAACATCCAGGACACAACGAGAATGAACTTGTACTTTTGTGCTAACTGCAGTTGAGCCTCAAGCACTGCAATGTCTTCAGTTAGCTTCCTCTTCGCCTGTAACAGTCCAGATATAATCATCATTGCTCTTCTGCACATTGGGGGATCGGACCACCCAATGAAACCACACCTGATGCATCTCCAAAATCTGCGACCTGGGTTCTGATTTGTCTAGGAAGTGCATAAGCTTGCCTGATTACCACATACGTAGACCACCATGATCACCAATTTCTGAAAATATTCGTCGAGTGGGTTTGGTACAATTGCGATATAATGGTAGGTTTCCCGCTTTATTTATGAGTGAGAGGTGAATTATACGAAAAAACTATATTGCCCCTGTCGAAGTTGGACTCCTTGAACCATTACCGGTCGATGGTTGACGGTAACAAAGGGAGGTACCTATTTGAAATGTAATTCAAACATTAGTGACCGCCCATGTGATTTTGGAATAGTTTGTTCCACCTTGAAATTTCCAGCAAACATCAGGGACCAAAACTATAATTTTGTCTATAATTTATGACGATAAATATAGAGTGAAATTAACTTAGCAACCTAAAATATTAAATTAATAAACCACAATCATAGAAAGTGTGTAGGGAATGATAATTTGTAGTAACCAAATTTTGTTATAGCCTAGTTTTCGAAATTATGTTCTAGATTAACGTTAAAATCTTTAATATAAATTTATAATTTAGTTTTTCAAGGAGATATCCATTTCTATTTTAAGTAGTTGCCTTTCATATTGATTGAATTTAAGTTTATCTCTTTATTTTAAATTTTTTTTTATTGAAATACGTTTTTTCATATAATTTGATCTTAAAAAACCTAAAATAAAAGAGATAAGAAGTTACATTTGAATAGGAGTATACTATAGGACCACTTGAACACACGTATTTTTAGCTATTATTCTCTGAGATTTCTGAGATACCACGTGCTTCCATTTTTTTTTTTTTTTCTTTTTCATTCTAGTATTTATATTTTCTGATTTTGACACAAAGTTGAAACCATTATTGTATTTCCTCCTTTTACCTTTAAAATTTCAATATTAAATAAACTACATTTCAATTTAGAAAGAGCCAACATTAATATCGGTATTGGACTTAAAGTAACCTTAGCCATAAATTAAAGGGTAATTGTATAAAAGTCACTAACTTTTTCAGTTTTCTCGATTTTGATATTGCATTTTTAATTTTTGCAATTAAATCATTATGTTTTCAGAAAAATTGCAATTAAGTTGTTATCTTTTTTGGACACGTATGAGACATGTAAATTGATTAAATTGTATAAATTGCATAGGGTAAATTGCATAATAGTTGCTAATTTTTCCAGATTTCTAGATTTTAACACTATGTTTTTTATTTTTGCTATTAAGTCATTACGTTTTCTGAAAAATTGCAAATCTGACCATATGACCTGGTAACATTTTGCCATCCTGTCATATGGTTATTTTCGCAACTTTTTGGAAAACATAATGACTTAATTGCAACTTTTCTGAAAACACAATGACTTAATTGCAAAAATTAAAAATGCAGTGTTAAATCGAGAAAATTGAAAAAGTTGGTGACTTTTATGCAATTTACCCTAAATTAAAGTACAAATATTTCTTTTAATTTCATACTAAACGTATCCAAATCAAAATATACATAAAAATAAGTTATTTTGTATTATTATTATTATTATTATTATTATTATTATTATTATTATTATTATTATTATAACATAATAATTTATCAAATACAAACATAATAATTACCAACTATAAGTACTGACTTTTATATTTTCAAAATATATATGTTATGGAAACTTGCTAATATACATATGTTAAACTTCAATTATGAATTCATAATTTTCAATATCATATTAACATTGAACTTGTTTTAAAAACCATGATTCTATTTTAATATAAGTAGACTTATAAGTTTATTTTTAAATATTATTTAACTATATTTAGAAATGAATTTTCTAGTATTAGATTAAATTATTATAATGATTGGACCTTAATCACGTTGTGAGATGACAGAAATGAAAGATGATCGACACAACAATCTATAGAGATGAACAACACTAGAGATGCGATTGCTTATTGGTTCTTTTTTGAATGTTGATATAAACGACTTGATGTATTGTTGACTTAGAGATTGACAAACGAAATGTTAGGAATATAAGATTCTCAATTTTGCAATTTAATTTTTGAGTTATTAGATGTTTTAGGCTAATAATCTAAATTAGCATGTAAGTCGTAGTTACTTTAAAAATACTTTTTTTCTGAAATAATATATAATACTCATATATAATTTAGAAAACATTAACATTATTAATATATTTATATTTATTTTAAAATTTTAAATTGTTTGGAATCGGATAAAATCGGACGAATTTGGGATCATGTATTTGACGCGTATAACCCTAATATCATAACTATCACAAACCCACCAAAATATTTAGAAGAAAAAAAAACTCTATACCCAAACCCATACCTGTCGGTATTTCTTGTTAGGCTTGAGTCTTTTCGTCTTCCATAATTGCTCGATGTTCCATCTTATTTGGATTATATATATATATATATATATATATATATATATATATATATATATATATATATATATATATATATATATATATATATATATATATATATATATATATATATATATATATATATATATATATATATATATATATATATATATATATATATATATATATATATATATATATATATATATATATATATATATATACACACTAGGTTAAAAACCCGTGTGTTACACGGTTGACGTATAAAAAAACATATATACTATGGAAAAACATTTTATTTTAAAAGTATGATCCTATTAATGAATTTTCTTTTCGTAAAGTTCAATGCTAAAATTGATATTTTTCTAGAAAAATGTCCTATAAATGACATTAAATGTAAAAGAGCTATTAATTTTTTAGATCATCTAAAAAGATTTCAAAAAATGTATTTTTTTTTCAAAGTACGATGCTATTAATGAATTTTTTGAAAAGTTCAATGCTAATTGTTTTCAAGAAAATGTCCTAAAATCAAACTTTAATGTAAAAGAAATGAAACTTTTCCAGATCATCTAAAAAGATTTCAAAAAAGTCATTTTTCAAAGTATGATACTATTAATGAACATTTTTGGCAAAGTTCGATGCTAAAATCGATATTGTTTTCTAGAAAAATGTCTTATAAATGAGGTTTAACATAAAAGAATTAAAACTTTTCTAGATCATCTAAAAATATTTTAAAAAATGTCAATTTTTCATAGTACGATTCTATTAAATAACTTTTTTGCATAGTTCAATACTAAAATCGATATTATATCCAGATATGTTCAAAAAAATCGCCCCCTTAGTATATAAGTTATCCATTAAGTATTGTTTGGATAAAGTGTTTAAATCAGTAACGATATATATCCGATTAAATGTTGGATATCAAAAATGTCGTTTTTTAAACTAAATAAACCGTCTAAATGTGACTAATTAACCATTTAACCCTTCATTCATTAAACTTGAATATCACCATCACAAGTGAAGTTTTGGAATGTACAGGACATGGTGCATGTTATACCATGAAGTGATTATTGACTTCAATTGTTATATTTAAAAGCCAAAATTAACATATAAATATTCAAATTTACACTATTAATTTATTAGTACAGGTAAAACACCGTCAAGTTTACACTATTAATTCATTATGTTTTCAGAAAAGTTGCAATTAAGTCATTATCTTTTCCAGAAAGTTGCGAAAATGACCATATGACAGGATGTCAACAGGTTACCAGGTCATATGGTTAGATTTGTAATTTTTCAGAAAACCTAATGACCTAATAGAAAAAATAAAAAACATAGTGTCAAAAACTAGAAATCTGGAAAAGTTAGCGACTTTTATGCAATTTACTCTAACCATTTATACAAATTAATCACTTTACATGCCTCATACCTGTCCAAAAAAGTAAATTTGTTGTTACCTTGGATAGTTTATCTTAAGAACAAAATTACTTATTTGGACACGTATGAGGCATGTAAAGTGATTAAGTTGTATAAACTGCATAGGGTAAATTGTATAAAAGTCGCTAATTTTTCTAGATTTCTAAATTTTAACACTATGTTTATTATTTTTGCTATTAAGTCATTAGGTTTTCTGAAAAATTGCAAATCTGACCATATGACCTGGTAACCTGTTGCCATCCTGTCATATGGTCATTTTCGCAACTTTTTGGAAAACATAATGACTTAATTTCAACTTTTCTGAAAACACAATGACTTAATTGCAAAAATTAAAAATGCAGTGTCAAAATCGAGAAAATTGAAAAAATTAGTGACATTTATGCAATTTACCCTAAATTAAAGTACAAATATTTCTTTTAATTTCATACTAAACGTATCCAAATCAAAATATACATAAAAATAAGTTATTTTGTATTATTATTATTATTATTATTATTATTATTATTATTATTATTATTATTATTATTATTATTATTATAACATAATAATTTATCAAATAAAAACATAATAATTACCAACTATAAGTACTGACTTTTATATTTTCAAAATATATATGTTATGGAAACTTGCTAATATACATATGTTAAACTTCAATTATGAATTCATAATTTTCAATATCATATTAACATTGAACTTGTTTTAAAGATCATGATTCTATTTTAATATAAGTAGACTTATAAGTTTATTTCTAAATATTATTTAACTATATTTAGAAATGAATTTTCTAGTATTAGATTAAATTATTATAATAATTGGACCTTAATCACGTTGTGAGATGACAGAAATGAAAGATGATCGACACAACAATCTAGAGAGATGAACAAGACTCGAGATGCGATTGCTTGTTGGTTCTTTTTTGAATGTTGATATAAATGACTTAATGTATTGTTGACTTAGAGATTGACAAACAAAATTTTAGGAATATAAGATTCTCAATTTTGCAATTTAAATTTTGAGTTATTAGATGTTTTAGACTAATAATCTAAATTAGTATCTAAGTAGTAGTTACTTTAAAAATACTTTTTTTCTGACATAATATATAATACTCATATATAATTTAGAAAACATTAACATTATTAATATATTTATATTTATTATAAAAATAAAAATCGTCTGGAATCGGATAAAAGCGGACGAATTTGGGATCATGTATTTGACGCGTATAACCCTAATATCATAAATATCACAAATCCACCAAAATATTTAGAAGTAAAAAAACTCTATACCCAAACCCATACCTGGAACAAAATTGATTAATTAAATTTTGTTCCATTTCCATTTCGGTATTTTTTTTGTTAGGCTTTAGTCTTTTCGTCTTCCATAATTGCTCGATGTTCCATCTTATTTGGATTATATATATATATATATATATATATATATATATATATATATATATATATATATATATATATATATATATATATATATATATATATATATATATATACACACACACACACACACACTAGGTTAAAAACCCGTGTGTTACATGGTTGACATATAAAAAAACATACATATACTATGGAAAAACATTTTATTTTAAAAGTATGATCCTATTAATGAATTTTCTTTTTGTAAAGTTCAATGCTAAAATTGATATTTTTTTCTATAAAAATGTCCTATAAATGACATTAAATGTAAAAGAGTTATTAATTTTTTAGATCCTCTAAAAAGATTTCAAAAAATGTATTTTTTTTCAAAGTACGATGCTATTAATTAATTTTTTGCAATGTTCAATGCTAATTTTTTCAAGAAAATGTCCTAAAATCAAACTTTAATGTAAAAGAAATGAAACTTTTCCAGATTATCTAAAAAGATTTCAAAAAAGTCATTTTTCAAAGTATGATACTATTAATGAACATTTTTGGCAAAGTTCGATGCTAAAATCGATATTGTTTTCTAGAAAAATGTCATATAAATGAGGTTTAACGTAAGAGAATTAAAACTTTTCTAGATCATCTAAAAAGATTTTAAAAAAGTTTAATTTTTCATAGAACGATGCTATTAAATAACTTTTTTGCATGGCTCAATACTAAAATTGATATTATATCCAGATATGTTCAAAAAAAAATCGCCCCCTTAGTATATAAGTTATCCATTAAGTATTGTATGGATAAAGTGATTAAATCAGTAACAATGCATATCCGATTAAATGTTGGATATCAAAAATGTGTTTTTTAAACTAAATAAACCGTCTAAATGTGACTAATTAACCATTTAACCCATCATTCATTAAACTTGAATATCACCATCACAAGTGAAGTTTTGGAATATACAGGACATGGGGCATGTTAAACCATGAAGTGATTATTGACTTTAATTGTTATATTTAAAAGGCAAAATTAACATATAAATATTCAAGTTTACACTATTAATTTATTAGTACAGGTAAAACACCGTTAAGTTTACACTATTAATTCATTATGTTTTAAGAAAAGTTGCAATTAAGTCATTATCTTTTCCATAAAGTTGCGAAAATGACCATATGACAGGATGACAATAGGTTATCAGGTCATATGGTTAGATTTGCAATTTTTCAGAAAACCTAATGACTTAATAGCAAAAATAAAAAACATAGTGTCAAAATCTAGAAATCTGGAAAAGTTAGCGACTTTTATGCAATTTACTCTAAGCAATTTATACAAATTAATCACTTCACATGCCTCATACGTGTAAAAAAAAAAGTAAATTTGTTGTTACCTTGGATAGTTTATCCTAACAACAAAATTACTTTTTTGGACACGTATGAGGCATGTAAAGTGATTAAGTTGTATAAATTGCATAGGGTAAATTGCATAAAAGTCGCTAATTTTTCCAGATTTCTAGATTTTAATACTATGTTTTTTATTTTTGCTATTAAGTCATTAGGTTTTCTGAAAAATTACAAATCTGACCATATGACCTGGTAACCTGTTGCCATCCTGTCATATGGTCATTTTCGCAACTTTTTGAAAAACATAATGACTTAATTGCAACTTTTATGAAAACACAATGATTTAATTGCAAAAATTAAAAATGCAGTGTCAAAATCGAGAAAATTGAAAAAGTTAGTGACTCTATGCAATTAACCCTAAATTAATGTACAAATATTTCTTTTAATTTCATACTAAACGTATCCAAATCAAAATATACATAAAAATAAGTTAGTTTGTATTATTATTATTATTATTATTATTATTATTATTATTATTATTATTATTATTATTATTATTATTATTATTATTATTATAACATAATAATTTATCAAATACAACATAATAATTACCAACTATAAGTACTGACTTTTATATTTTCAAAATATATATGTTATGGAAACTGCTAGTATGCATATGTTAAACTTCACTTATGAATTCATAATTTTCAATATCATATTAACATTGAACTTGTTTTAAAGATCATGATTCTATTTTAATATAAATAGACTTATAAGTTTATTTTTAAATATTATTTAACTATATTTGGAAATGAATTTTCTAGTATTAGATTAAATTATTATAATGATTGGACCTTAATCACGTTGTGAGATGACAGAAATGAAAGATGATCGACACAACAATCTAGAGAGATGAACAAGACTCGAGATGCGATTGCTTATTGGTTCTTTTTGAATGTTGATATAAACGACTTGATGTATTGTTGACTTAGAGATTGACAAACGAATTGTTAGGAATATAAGATTCTCAATTTTGCAATTTAAATTTTGAGTTATTAGATGTTTTAGGATAATAATCTAAATTAGTATGTAAGTAGTAGTTACTTTAAAAATACTTTTTTTTTCTGAAATAATATATAATATAGAAAACATTAACATTGTTAATATATTTATATTTATTATAAAAATATAAATCGTATGGAATCGGATAAAAGCGGACGAATTTGGCATCATGTATTTGACGCGTATAACCCTAATATCATAACTATCACAAACCCACCAAAATATTTAGAAGAAAAAAAACTCTATACCCAAACCCATACCTAGCACAAAATTGATAAATTCTGTTCCATTTCGGTATTTCTTTTTAGGTTTGAGTGTTTTCGTCTTCCATAATTGCTCGATGTTATATATATATATATATATACTAGGTACATTTTAAGGGCCGTGCTCAGCACGGTCCAGGATGGGTTACTTGGCTGTACGATAAATTGGAATTTCGTTGTTTTTCATTCGATAATTAGTGAAGCCTCAAATAATAATCTCCCTATGCAAATGCTTTGACCAATAATAGATTTCTGAAAATCTTAAAGACTACTAATCACTTACTGATAGATCTTGTCAGGCTCCTTATACAAGCTCAAAATAATTTAAATCTTCTCCATTTCTTGATTTCAGTCCATTTCATCACCTATTGTTTGTTTCTTGATACTCCTTTCCAAACCTCATTCTCGGTATCAATTCAGTTTAATAAAAAGCAATAAACAAATAAATGAAAGTATGTTGCCGTTTTTACATTTTTAGCCTTATAAAAACATGACTATTTTTCTTATAGTCCTTTCCTTTGAACCTACCCTCCTAGCATCTTTTACACATAGTAATCCATGGAGAAAGAAAATCCAAAAAATAACTACTTTATGACGCGGATATTCGAATTTTTTACCCCTGCAACATAGGGCATGGAAAAGGTATAAATAGTATCTGCAACTTGCAACAGCCAAGAGCATTGTATTCAGAAACAAGAAAAATAGATTCATGAAAAGTTCAAATAAATACTAAAAGATGAAAACAACCAAGAAAAAAAGATGTGTGTCCACAAACATTACTCAATGGAAAAAAAAAAAGAAACAGAGCCTTATAATATTTTAAGATGCAAGCTAAAAGAACAACTTAAATTGAGTATGAAGATCAAGAAAATTGTTCATAGGAATTTCAGTAGTAGATGAACTGAAGTTATAAACACCCTCATAAACTCATTTCATTTTCTGACTAAAATTCTTGATTCTGCACTTGCATATCATTAAACTTTGAAAGATTATGTATAGTTACAGAATCACTTGTCTCGCATGCATTTAATGCCTGATAATGGCGGTAACCGGATACTCAATAAAAAAATTACAATAAACTTTTTTCCTTTTTTTCATTTCAATGTAAAGTAACGAAGGTATAATGGTATATAGAAAAAGAAAAAATAGAGTCGACATAAAAAGAATCGTTCAAGATTTCAAGTTTACTTTTAGCAAATGCCAAATGGTCATCCCTGCAGTATAATTTAAGTTTGGTAACATGGTTTTAATCATTTTAACTTGGTACTTATTTTTTCTTATATTGACAGAAGAGATGTATTTGGAGTAAATTAGAAATCTCACTCTTCTGAGTATATAACCTTCGTTTGATATGGATTCTATCAACTTTTTGGATAAATAGCTTAAAACCCAACATTTCATCACGAATCAAATTACAAACTCAAAAAAGCAGAGCACAACTGTATCGATGATAAATACTAAAACTAATCATTGAAACCATATTAGCAATCAACAAAACAATAATAAGTTTACGATTTATGATCGTTCGATAAAGCATCTGTATAATTGTCATGATTTCCAAAAAATTGAAACAAAATGATATTTTTTACGCAAGTAGCAAACTTTTTAGAATCAAAGATGATTTTGTTGAACAAGTCTGATTAGTCTTATCGGCTCTGTGAGATGGGAGAATCATTAACCAATGCAAAATCCAAAATTAAAGAAAATTAAAAAATGAGAAGACTGGAGAATAAAAAAGAACACATTAGTAATTGAGACCATACCAGTTCTGCCTTGGAGGAGATTTTGATCAGCAACCTAGAACCCTAGAATCGGATGAACCAAGATCTGGCTTATTTCCAAATTAATCAAAAAATGTAGCAATTGAATAAATGGCCAGACCTGGACATGAGTGATTACTTGAAATAAGACCTTATTTCATGCTATTATTATGTAACCAATTTCAGATTGTCCACTATGTCGGGGAATTCCTAAATTGGATGGCAAGCTGATGTTCTTACCCTTATTTCAAGAACTTTGGCAAATGGAACCAGAATTAGAGAGAGACGCATCACAAAATCCCTAAAAATAACATAATCAAACATACCTTTATCGTAATTGGCAAGTGTCAATTGTTGATAACGGATGATTAGGGTTCCGACGGCTGATGATTTGGGTTGGGTTAATTATCATGAGAGATGGAGGCGATGATCAGGGTTGTATGTGATTGTCGACGGCTTCGTTATTTGCTGCTATAAATATTTTTATTTTTAAGGTTTGTATTCCCATTAAATCATAATCCATAATAAAGCATAATATTTTTGTTTATGTTTTTGAGATGTGTATTATCTTCTTTTTTTGCCTTACAGAAAGCCATGTCTCTTTACACAAAGGAAAGAGCAAGGAATGAAGTAATAACTGGTGAAGATGGTGATGCCGGAGTCGAAGATTCCAGAGTTGAGGATTCCAGTGGTGATGGTGATGCTGGAGTTAAAGATTCCGGCAACATTTCTAATGGTGGCAGTCGAAGATTCCAGAGTTTCAGGATTCCAATGGTGATCTTGTGATTCAGACATGGCTGAATGGTGTCTATGGGACTTCCATGTGGACTTGGCACGCCGGATTCTACCTCTTGATCTCCTTAATAGTGAGTAAATAATGTTCCAAGTACATAAGTAGCATTAGTATTCAGCAATGTACTTTGGTTAGGAGAGGATAATTGTATTGCACGACAAGATGGCATCTGAGCTTGATCAGTTATACTGGTAAAATTAGGAGAGGAACATGAAATTTTTTCACATAAATCTTTTTCACGTTAATAGCAATGTACTTCGGTTCTTTGATCTAAAATAACAATGTACTTCATGCATTACCAGTTGTTCTTCCTAAAGTAGTTCATGAATACCTCCTTCCACTTTTGTACGTAAATAATTTTAAAAAGTTAATAAATTACCTCTGAGCTTGATGAGTTATACTGGTAAAATTAGGACTTTAATGGGATTTTTTTCACATAAATCTTTTTCACGTTAATAGCAATGTACTTTGGTTCCTTGATCTAAAATAACAATGTACTTCCAACATTACCAGTTGTACTTCCTAAAATAACAATGTACTGGTAAAATTAGGACTTTAAAAGGAATATATTTAAAAAATGAATAAAAAGGGACCAAATTTGTGATTTCCTTTTATCCTTTAAGTAACAATTCAAATATTGTCTTTTTTAGATAAACTCAATAGCTAAATTAAAGAGTAAAATAATATTACAATGTTGGTTCAGGTTGTATAATTGTTTCAATTTTGATCCAAGGGCAAACTGGTCAATTCAAATTCTTGGCAGCTATGCTGTTAACTTACACACAGCAGAAATAAATTTTAGAGTGACTTACATAAATGGTCCCTGTGTTTTGGTGAAATTGGCAAGTTTACTTCAATTTTGTAACAAAGGTCTGCTAGAACAACCCCAATTACTCTAAATGGTCCCTGTGTGTGCGTAAAAGTGAAAGAATTAGAGTAATTGCGATATATGACGATTTTGCCCTTCTGTGTACCCATCATCCCCATTCGTAAAAACTAATCAAAAAGCTCTCTAATTTCCCTTATTTTTTCAATTAAATGACCATTTAACATTTTTCTTAATTAAGCTATTTACCCTTTTGTTTATGGACCAATTTACCCTTGTGTGCATCCTTCATTCAGACTTAAATTTCTGGCCGACCTTCAATCAGTATCGTGGATGACAATGTATCTAGGGGGAATATGCAAGAGTTTATTTGGTAAAATTGCATGCTGTAAATCCGATAACAATTTTCTGTAAAAATGGTTTAAAAGTTGCAGGATGATCACCGTATAACTGAAAACACAATTGAAATTATAGAAAGATTCCAAAAATGTAATTTACACCTGATCATAATATACCTTACCAATTTATTACAATAAGACAAAGTACACAAAAGAAAGTTAAGAAAAAAGAAAACTACCTACATAAGTTAGGTAAGTAAAAAAGTGGAAACCAGTAATTAGGGATTTCAATATTTAATAACCCATGAAAACATGTCGCTTTCTCTTGCATTATTAAAAGAAAACTACCAGATCAAATGTAATGGACCATGTAGTTTGTGATACTTACCCTAACCTAGGGCATCTCCTTCCTCTTGTTTTCTGTACAAATGAAGAACAAAGTAAGGAAAGAGTGTTCGTTACCTCAAGCATTAACCGGATGCAAAGTAAAGGCTTGCATGCATACTTTATAAACTCTAAACTGCTTAATACATATTAGTATTTATCCACCTATCTAAAACCAAAAGAAACAGAAAATGGAAACCGTGATGTAAGAAACTCATTTTCATTCAAAACTCTTACCTTTTAAATATTCAACATAGCTAGAAACAAATTAAATCAACCTAATTTGAAAAGATGCTTAAGAGATTAGATAGAAAGAAGGTTGAATTAAACATAATTTACACATCGCCACAATCAAATTAAATAATAGAACATAGATGAATAAGAAATTACCAGATAATCAAAACCCGTGCTATTTGGCTTCTTCTCTGGATCTTCCGTTCGTCAATCATAAGCCCTAAAGAAAAGAGGAACAGGTTCTATTATGAGTCGCTATTTAACAGAAAGTCATCGGAGGTAAATAATCTTATCGTATTTCTAAACTTATTTTCAAATTTCCGTTTAGGGTGCTTCAGGTGGGTGTAATCGTCAAAGAAAGAAGAGAGAAAACATTTAGAGTTCCTTCAAACCCTATAAAAATTTTGAATCTAAGGAGTATAACCAAAGTAAAATCAAGAAAAAGATAAAGCCCTAAAACCATAGAACAAGGAAATAGCAAGGGGAGAAACGGAATACCATTGCCTGCATTTCGATACTTGCCATAGAACAATGTTTCCTGTATCGTAATTGACCGGCCACAATTGTTGTTACTTTTGATTGGGGTTTCGGCGGCTGATAATATTGGTGCTGTCAATTGTTATAACAGATGGAGGCGATGTCGATTTGATGAATAATCGGAAATTGCTGATGAAGATTCAATCCACTGTTTGCGATGTCGATCTGAGGAATAAACAGAATATTGTTGACGAAGATTCAATCCCCTGTTTCCCCTGGTGCGTCTAATGGATGTTGCTTTTCACGCGCATTCTAATATGGCGATGTAAATGGAAGGGCGGTGTCTGTAATTTGAAGAAACATGACCCAACTCGAAGGGTCGTAGCATCGTTTAAAGGGTAGGTCGGTGGCGTAAGGAAATAATTGAAGCGATGCATCCGTTAGAAATTGAGAAGCGTCGTTTAATGGGTATCCAGACGGCAGGCTAAGAACCCTATATGGCGGTGAATAACGAAACGAGAAAAATACCCTTTCTTTATATAGTAATGATATATATATATATATATATATATATATATATATATATATATATATATATATATATATATATATATATATATATATATATACACTAGATTAAAAACCCGTGTGTTACACGGTTGACATATAAAAAACATATATAATATGGAAAAACATTTTATTTTAAAAGTATTACGCTATTAATGAATTTTCTTTTTGTAAAGTTCAATGCTAAAATTGATATTTTTTTCTAGAAAAATGTCATATAAATGACATTAAATGTAAAAGAGCTATTAATTTTTTAGATCGTCTAAAAAGATTTCAAAAAATCTATTTTTTTTTAAAGTACGATGCTGTTAATGAATTTTTTGCAAAGTTCAATGCTAATATTTTCAAGAAAATGTCCTAAAATCAAACTTTAATGTAAAAGAAATGAAACTTTTACAGATAATCTAAAAAGATTTCAAAAAAATTATTATTCAAAGTATGATACTATTAATGAACATTTTTGGCAAAGTTCGATGCTAAAATCGATATTGTTTTCTAGAAAAATGTCTTATAAATGAGGTTTAACGTAAAAGAATTAAAACTTTTCTAGATCATCTAAAAAGATTTTAAAAAATGTCAATTTTTCATAGTACGATGCTATTAAATAACTTTTTTGCATAGTTCAATACTAAAATCGATATTATATCCAGATATGTTCAAAAAAAAAATCGCCCCCTTAGTATATAAGTTATCCATTAAGTATTGTATGGATAAAGTGATTAAATCAGTAACGATGTATATCCGATTAAATGTTGGATATCAAAAATGTGTTTTTTATAACTAAATAAACCGTCTAAATGTGACTAATTAACCATTTAACCCTTCATTCATTAAACTTGAATATTACCATTACAAGTGAAGTTTTGGAATGCGTAGGACATGGGGCATGTTAAACCATGAAGTGATTATTGACTTCAATTGTTATATTTAAAAGCCAAAATTAACATATAAATATTCAAGTTTACACTATTAATTTATTAGTACAGATAAAACACCGTCAACACATATATTAGTGATTAGTTTACAAAATAAAGGTAGTCTTTTTCATATTCAATATTTGAATATTAGTCAATTTGGTATCAACTATGTGCAAATTGTCTAACAAAAAAATCTACCAAACGATGAAATGTCTTTTTTTTTTTAAGTTTTGTAATTACGCCATATTCCCTTTATGGCTTTACTTATCTCAGGGATCTATACTTTACATTATGTATGTTGATATTTATATTTTTATTTATTACATCTAACATGTCAACGGTAGATAAGCAATTATGAACTGAAAATTTGAAAATTAACACGTTAATCTAAAACTATAAATGTTATATATGTTATGATGTAACATACTTAACCTTTCACAAGAATATTTATAAAAAAGAATAATGAATTTTTAAGAAAAGAAATTAATAAAGACGAAAAAGAGGAAGTATATCCTTTGAGATACTAAAGGAGAGGATTAGTATAAGATGACAAGATAAATATGAAAAAATCTCACGACTAACTTCCTACTTTATTGTAGATTTATTGGCGATTTTATAAAATGCATCCTAATCCAAAACAAATACACAAATATATAAAAGTATGTTGCTATTTATCACGTGGTTTACGTATTCAGTTACACAGAAATCGACTTACTATTTACATCCCCAGGAAGAAGGAAGTGAGCATGAAAGCTATGTAAAATCTAAAGAAATTAAACAGTTTTTGATGCTGCAGCCAAAACCTGAATATTATTGATTATAAGAACATGAGAAAACATATATAAAAGAATATTAAAGAAGTTTTATAATCATCTTTCTCATAATCACCAACAAAATTATGTGTAATCCTAGCAAATCTAAAAAGAAATACACAGAAGCTTTTCATGCCTGTCCTATAAACTACCCTCCATACACTTTACCAGATTTTCGAGCTCCTTTCAAGGTGATTCCTCTTAACTTCACAAACAAACAAATAAATTACTTGACAAACTATCAATAATTTGAACATAATGATAAATAAATGGTACAAAAAATAAAGAATAAATAAATGAAATAATAGTAAGTTCACTAAAAGCATGTTCAAATGTACCTTTTCTTGTCAAGAATGTTGGGTCCATACATCCTCTGCACAGTGGTTTCTTCTCGTACCTTTGAAGTGGTGACAAGTTAATCAGTTTAATGGCAAGGATGATTAAGCTTTGATTTTTGGCTTTAAACAAAATTATAAACAGATTATAATTACTTTTTTAGAGGAAAACTATTTAATATATGATAACCTGCTAAATGAAATTGGACCAAACTAACTATGAAGATCCAATTATCTTCTAACGAACACTTTTAGAAACAATTATTCCGATTTACATAAACTACATAACTTCAAATATTTGTAAATAGACCCAACCATCATACCTACTGATTTGGAAATCGAGTTTCCAAATAAACGAAAAACAATTATTCCTGAAAATTAAGTTCATACAATCATTTTAGATGAATCACTATATACATGAATGATATGTTAGGATCGAGACACTTATCATACGGACACGGAACTCACACACTCAGCTCACAAATTAAGAACACAAGAATTTAACGTGGTTCGGTCTAATCTGACCTACATCCACTAGGTAACTAGGAGTATATATTCAACTACATTGTTGTGGTGTGGTACAAATGTTCTCAACTGAATGCCTCTATTTATACACATTTGTATCAATGTGAAAATGAGAATGTTTAATTCAAAGAAAGAAGCAGGCACACCTAACTTTGAAAAAATCTTCACCAACTTCATATCAATTTTCTGCAGCTACTTTGACAAACCACAAGAGTGGCTTCACACTCAACAATCTCCCACTTGAAGCCACGGAACAATCTTCACCTGTGCTTCAATTGTGAATCTGTATTTCCGTAAACTCCTTCTTAGTTACCCCGGCCTTCTCATCAGTTAACCTGAAAGGCCCGTTAAAACTCCCATGAGTTTCAACATGTTCGTCATGACTTAAACTACCCTTGACCCGTTCTCTATCCCTATCGGCTCCCACTGAAAACGAACTACCGAATCCTGGAACAATCTGAGAACAAACAACAACACTCTCCATATTTAGCAAGTTATCAAAAAAGGAGAGACTTTTACAGCTGAAAACTAGTTCTAAATCCACTGTCGTCCTGGACCTATGATTGAAACACGACCTATGCTCCCACTGTTGCAAAACCCTGCAACTGAAATAATACTCTGTGCTCTTATTGCCACAATATCCTTCGACTGATTTTTCTGAACCTTTCCATGCTCGTTCAACCTGAATCTTCCTTGTAGCTCTAGGCTTCCTACTTGCAAAAGGTCACCCTCTTCTGCCCATGAGATTCTGTGAACCGGACTTTGTTTCTCTTCTGAACTGGGACGGTCACTCCCTCAGACGGTAATCCGACCATATACAGCGAACATTCATCGTTCACAAGTCTTACCTTTCCAAAGTCTCCAACTTTCAGATTCTGCAGTGCTTCACTGCTGTGGGTAGCGTGAAATGAAGCACCAGAATTCTTGACCCAAGAGTCTTCACTGCCTTCCACTGAGTCCCAATGCATCAAA